>JAPKLW010012278.1:0-10296 GCA_026898455.1 Plectranthus barbatus
CCAGTTCGGGGAGTTAGTAGGAGGTTTCTGCACTAAATTAGATCTACTCGAGGACCATCAAGTAAAATAATAGTAGTGTTTGTCTCATCCTATACATATAATACAGTTTTGGGTTGGGCTTCCTTAATGGGCTTTGCAGCCTTTTGGGCCTCTTATTTTGGCCCGGTAGCCATGCGGCCCCATAAATAGACCCTTCGGCTTCATAAGTCTCTTGTTGAAGAACTCATGAAGTCGAATCAAAATCATGTGATCTGCTTCGCTTATGTTCTTTTTTTGCTTCCCGTCGGACTTTGTGTGGGGATGAGTGGAGTGTTTCTTTTTTTTTTTCTCCAAATGGCTTCGCCTTCTGGCTCAGACTCCCAGAACCACGAAGGTTCGGGTTCCGATATCCGATGCCACCTTTTACTCCCTCTCCCCCTAGGCTTCCCACGACGGTTAATTTTACAGAGCCGAACTGGAATTTGATTTTTCAGTCCGTGGACAAGCCCGAACCTAGTGGGGTTGCTGAGCAGTCCGGTAGGGAACCCAGTTCAGAATCCTCTGATGATAGGACCCTATCCGAGTTGGTGGTCTTTGGATTAGAGTAGGACTGAAATAGGATCTAAAGTTGTTAACCCCGAGTCTGACACGTTGTTCGATGAGATAGAAGAGCAATTTGTTTTTCATGTAGATTGGGCTAAGTGCAGCGTTACAAGGCATGGTGTTGGAGAAATTCATGGATGAAATGTGACAAAGTTTATTTGAGCTTATGTCAGTTGTTGTAACTTTGATAAATAGTATTATTTGTATTTGAGATTTTATGTACAACTTCTTAATTCTTACACAATTATTGAGTAAGAACATTACCATATTTAGTTAATTCAAATCTGCTGGATCAAATGTTGTTCAAAATATTCAAATTCAAATATATTATTTATGGTTTGTTCATTTTTTTAATCTTATAATTTATTATAAATCTACTAAAAATTTATTTTTAAGATTTAAATATTATGCAAGATAATTCAATCTCACCCTATAGATATAAGAAACAATGTAATAAAAAAATATTTCTCTAAATACAGTCAATCAAACTTAATCCATGTATACCCCTTAAATAAGGGGCATCTGTTTTCTATATATCTCATTTTTTCCGAGAAACTAACTCTATAGTAAAAGCAAACACAACATTTAATTCAATGTACATAATATATTTTTTTAAACTGATGCTAAGGTAAAATTAAGAGTTTGGTCGGTATTATTTTTGAGCTATTAGCAAGCTACTAGAATTATATACCTATTCACTATCATATTATATAAAGAGAAAAAACTCTGAAAAATGAACTAGATTTAAATTATAACGTATTTTGGATTGATATTAGCATATAAGTATTTCTAGATGACTAAAACTGAAATGATATTAGAATATAAGTATTTCTTGATGACTAAAACTGAAAAAATGAACTATATTTATAGTCCATCAAACAAACTTGTATAAATTAAAACATATTTTGAATGATATTAGTTCATAAGCATTTATTGCGCAGACATGTCATCATCACCAAGGGAAGAGGCAGAATAAGAACATCCTTTTACTTGCTCAATCATAGCCCCTGGTCCTCTTAACTCACCAAATCTCAGAACTGTCCCATCTACAGGACTAATCTACCAGTAACAAAATAGAACACAATTATCAAGTAGTTCAGTATTCACACAGATACAATGGAAGTAAGTAAATATTCCAGAACTAGTTACCAGTTACCAGACTATAAGGGCCAGAATCGATAGGCCTGGAGCCTTCTTTCAACTTTCGAACAAAAAACTCCCTTAGGGATGCATATTCTTCGAGAGGCAGCTGCACTTTGTCTAAATCTAATTTGCAAAGAGAAAAAAAGTTTAGCAGTTTGTTTGAATTTTTCAGTTCAGCAATCAATTATTTGAAACTTAAAGGACATCTAGGTGATTGTTAACAGAGATTAGAAACACATACTAGAATGGAAAGCTCGAGCCCATGCTTTATATACATATGGTCGCAGCGAAATGGGAAGTTCCTGGTCAGGTATTATTTAACAAAACTGATCTCCATACATCATGTAAATGCTCATCAAATATCATTGCACTCACCATACCAGTCAAGGAACCCCAAAACCTTGAAATAGAGCGCAAGGGTAGCAATCTCAAGAATTTAGCCTATCAATAATGAGAAAATTGGCATAAAGATAGTAAGTTGCAGCATTTAGACGTAATATAGCACTTAAGAGTGAGTCAAAAATAAGGTTCTACCTTCACATCTGGGCAGAACTCTAAGTCAATGCCTTTAGACCTGGCCTCTTCAATCTATTCCTCAAACATTTGAAAGGATATACATAAGCACACACTGGAAATATACATTTTTCGCAGAAATAACAATAAATGAGTAATTATGAATAGAAACTTGAACTGTAGAACCAAAGATGAGTAATTTTGATTGGAACTGTAAAATTAAATATGACAGGGTGCAATCTGGAACCTGAAAGAACAGTGCTCACAGAAATAAGAATGTGAAGTTAAAATAGCTAGTAAAACCATGCATACATTCTAAGTAGGTGATATTCCTCATTTGAAACAGAGACACAAGTGAGCATGAAAATCCAAATATATGTTCTAAAGAACCTAAGAAATTGTTTCCTTTTCTTCAACTCATTATCCTTTCATGCAGAGTTGAATTATTTTCCTTAGATCATAATTCACCAATTTATAGTAACTACTTCCTCCCAACACCTTCAAGCATCATTCACTTAAGAATGCATCAAATACAAACCAGATACACTGGCAATCTCATATTCACACGCAGCCATTGCATAAAAAAATTTCAAACCATAGAACACATGTCATACGTAGGAAAGGAAGATTCAATCCTTCAAATGCACAAGCTTGAAAATGTAATAAAACACATATGACACATTCATAAAGTCAGCACTACTACTAGAGCTAACAATTTCTTTACAACCAACCAATGTAAAGCATTATGCACTACATTGCCTTCCTATCATCATATAGGCGACGGACATGAAGTGCACCAAGCATAAGTATTGTTGCCACTGTTGCACCAGGTACTAAGAAAGAATTACCTGCACAGAACTTAGAGAATGACTCATGAAAAATAACTTTGCTCCGAGACATGGAAAAACAGCACATATAAAAGTCGAGCTGCGGCTCTTCACCTGGGATTCCTTTTGAGATATATTGTTTAGTATATCATATCTTATTTTATGTATTAGAGAATATCTTGTATATCTTTTATAATTTTCCTAGATTAGATTTATTTTCCCTCTATATATATGTAATTGTACATTGTAATTTATTGAGAGAAATAAAAGATATTATTCTCTACATGGTATCAGCCAAACATAGGCAAAACCCTAGTTGAGAGCCGTTTTTCTTCTCCAATCTTTTCCGGATTCACGTCGCCTCCATGGCCGCTCCAACCGATCCCGGCGAGTTACCCACCCTTCCGTTGTCGACGATGATCCATATGGTGACAATCAAACTCACCTCCTCCAACTACTTGTTATGGCATGCTCAAATCGAGCCACTTCTCATAACGCAAAACTTTTTGCCGTATATTAACGGCTCCCTTCCGCCGCCGCCGTGCATGCTTCCTCCGGTCGCCGGCGTTTCTGCACCCAATCCAGAGTATTCCAAGTGGTATTCTCGGGATCAACTCATCAAGTTGTTTCTCGTCTCAACATTAACCGAGGAATCTATGGCAGTGATTATTGGGTGTTCCTCTTCTCGCGACGTCTGGTCCGCCCTGTCGCGCTCATACAGCCACAAGTCGAAAGCTCGAGAATTAAGCCTCAAAGATTCTCTCTTGTCCATGAAGCAAGGCGACGCTCCAGTAGCCGAGTTCGGCAGCCGTTTCAAATCCGTGTGCGATCAATTATCCGCAATCGGTCGACCTATTGACTCTTCAGATAAGTCTCATTGGTTCTTACGTGGTTTGAGCCCTTGCTTCGCCAATTTCACAGCCGCTCAGATGGCGCAGGAACCACTTCCGGAGTTCGAGTCACTTCTTGCCAAAGCACTCAGTCACGAGTTATTCCTGAAATCAGCGGACTCGACCTCTGCCGTGCCCACGGTTTCTTTTCAGGCTTCTTCCATTTCACGGCCGTCGTCCTCCTATGATAACAAGCCGCGCGGTCGTGGAAAGTCCAAAGGAGGAAACAAACAACGTCGTCCACCTTGGTGTTACTTCTGCCGCAAGACAGGTCATGATGCTTTTGATTGCTCTCACCGGTTTGACAGGTCTTTTGTCCGTGGTTCACACGCAACCCATAAAGCTCAAATCGCCGAGGCCTTCTCCGCCAACTGCACTGTTTCTCCGGATTCTGTATCCGATTGGTATTTAGATATCGGTGCTACGACTCATATCTCCAAGGATGCTTCCGCCCTGGACAATGTCTCAGATTATTCCGGTTCTGACCATGTTGCTGTTGGTAATGGTGACTGCTTACGTATCACTCAAACAGGCTCCTTGCGCCTCTCTTCATATCTTTCACTACACAACGTCTTAGTAGTTCCTGATATTACTAAAAATTTGCTCTCTATTACTCGATTAACTCAGGATTTTTCGGTTAACGTGTTGTTTACTGATATGCAGTGCAAGATTCTGGCTCGGGACAGCGGAAAAATACTGGCCACCGGCGTATATAGGCATGGGCTGTACGTGCTGAAAAATCCTGTTTCTGCCTTTACTGCACTCTCCAAATCGTCCATTCCACACGCCAGCTTTCAAACGTGGCACAACCGCCTTGGCCATCCTGCATCTCGCACCATTACCTTGCTCCAAAATCAGTCTCATCTTGGTACATCTAGTCCTTCCAGTTCCACTTTATGTACGTCGTGTCAGTTAGCTAAAAGTTCGCATTTACCTTTTCCTGTTTCTGAGAGTCGATTATGTCTAGCCTTAGAACTCATACATTGTGATCTTTGGGGACCTTTCCCCGTCACTTCCGTTTTTGGTTATCGATATTATGCTGTTTTTATAGATGATTTTTCCCGGTTTACTTGGTTTTATCCGATGCATGCCAAATCTGATTTCCCTGAAATTTTCGTTCAGTTTCACACATTTGTTGAAAAACAATTCTCGACCAAACTCAAAAAATTTCAAACTGATGGTGGCACAGAATTTACTAATTCTCGCCTTCAATCCCATCTTCGTAAACACGGCATTCACCATCAAATTTCCTGCCCGTACACACCCTCTCAAAATGGCCGAGCTGAAAGGAAACATCGCCATATCACTGAAACAGGCTTATCTCTTCTCTTTCAATCGGCCGTTCCCACTTCATACTGGGTCGAAGCCTTTAGTACAGCCGTTTACATAATAAATTGTCTTCCATCCCCTCTCTTACACAACAAGTCACCTTTTGATTTACTCTTTCATACGCCTCCGTCCTTCCACACCTTCCGCACTTTCGGATGTCGTGTCTTCCCTTGTCTTCGTGACTATAACAAACATAAACTCCAACCCCGTAGCCTTCCTTGTATTTTCATAGGTTACAGCTCTCACTATAAGGGTTTCAAATGTCTCGATCCTACTTCTTCCCGTATTTATATAACCCATCACGCCCGTTTCGACGAACATACTTTTTTGTTCGTAAATTCCTCACCCTCGCCCTCCTTGTCTCAGCCCGATGTCATCTCGTACATCGACGCTAATTCCCTAGCCTCACCACCTTCCAAACTTCCGAACTCGCACTCAAATACACCTAACCCTAACCCTAATCGGCCTCTACCTAATCCTAGCTCCCTCGCAAACTCCCCATGCAAAGTTTGCACTACCGCCGCACCCGCACACACTCCTCCCGTACCCCAGCCACCTCCCGAGCCGCAGCTCGACCCCCTAAACCCTCCGCCACAAATCAATCCGGTTTCGCCACCTCCAGTCCCTCCTCTCAGCCGTCATCCCATGCAAACACGCGCCAAGGCAGGTATTTTTAAACCGCGTTATCCTGTTGACATTAACTTGGTTTCTGTGTATTCTGTATCTACAGCCTTACCCGAACCTCGCGGCATTAAAACTGCCTTAAAGGTTCCTGAATGGGTTGATGCTATGAAGGAGGAAATGTTGGCTCTTCGGAAAAGCAACACGTGGACTCTGGTTCCACGACCACAAGATTCAAATGTTGTTGGTTCCAAATGGGTATTCCGCACTAAATTGCTTGCTGATGGTTCTGTTGACCGCTACAAAGCGCGTCTGGTGGCTCAAGGGTTCAGCCAGATACCCGGGTTCGATTTCACACATACTTTCAGTCCAGTGGTAAAGGCCTCTACCGTAAGGATTATTATTTCTCTTGCCGTTATGAATTCCTGGCCGTTGCATCAACTGGATGTCAAGAATGCTTTCCTCAACGGTGTGCTTTCCACTCCGGTTTTCATGGAACAGCCACCTGGCTTCATAGACTCTACTCGGCCATCCTACGTCTGCAAGCTGCAAAGGGCAATTTATGGTCTTCGGCAAGCTCCGCTAGCCTGGTACCAACGTTTCTGGACTTTTCTTCTTTCTCTGGGGTTTCTTTGCAGCTCAGCTGACACTTCACTGTTTATTCTGCATCGGTCTTCTATCACGATCTATTTACTGGTTTATGTTGACGACATTATCATCACCGGAAATAACACACGGGCGCTCGCCTCCTTGATGGCTCGTCTGAACGCCGAATTCAGTACCAAAAATCTCAGAAAGCTGGGTTATTTTCTTGGTCTTGAGGCTACCTACTCCGGTGACACTTTGATTCTGACGCAAGCCAAGTATGCCCTCGACATACTTAAGAGGTCGGACATGATTCATGCTAAGCCAGTGTCCACACCACTTGCACTCGGCGTCACTTTTGTAAAAGATGGCCCTCTGTTCGATGATCCTACACTGTATCGCTCCATTCTTGGTGCTTTACAGTATCTTACTATCACACGCCCGGATCTCGCTTACTCTGTCAACACCTTAAGCCAGTTTCAGCAAAGTCCTACGACTGAACACTTTCAGGCAGTCAAACGGGTCCTTCGCTACTTAAAGGGTACTGTTCATTACGGTCTTACTTTCCGGCCTGGAAATATCGAATTGGTTGGTTACTCAGATGCTGATTGGGCTCGATGTCCGGACACACGCCGATCAACGTATGGTTATGCTATATTTTTGGGTTCCAACGTCATCTCATGGAGCGCGAAAAAGCAACCGACAGTTTTGCGTTCTAGCTGTGAGTCGGAATATCGTGCCTTGCAAACACAGCCTCGGAGTTACTTTGGGTAGCGAACTTGCTTCGTGATCTTCGTATTTCTCTTCCGGCGCCACCAATAATTTTTTCGGACAACTCCAGTGCTTTGTTCCTTACACAGAATCCTATTTCTCATAAGCGAGCAAAACACATTGACATTGATTATCATTTTGTCCGAGAATTGGTCAGCTCTGCACAACTTCGCACGAAGTTCGTACCGTCGGAAGATCAGATTGCTGATATGTTCACCAAGAGTCTTCCTCGCCCGCTTTTTGAGTACTTCTGTTCCAAGCTTCGACTACATTCGTCTTCGCTTGAGGGGGGGTCTTGAGATATATTATTTAGTATATCATATCTTATTTTATGTATTAGAGAATATCTTGTATATCTTTTATAATTTTCCTAGATTAGATTTATTTTCCCTCTATATATATGTAATTGTACATTGTAATTTATTGAGAGAAATAAAAGATATTATTCTCTACAATTCCAATAATATATTTTCCCCATTGGTAAGCGAGAAGGAATCCATTTAATCCTAAATCTTTGTTATTTAAATTCAGTTTTCCCTCCGTCTTGCAAATCCAATTCCATAAAAACTTGAATTGCAACAAAATTAACACCAACTACAGTGAAATTGCTATCAAGTATGGCTTGTCGGGCTAAATAAGTGTCGGACACCAAGTACAAACAAATAAGCAACAATTCCCTACAATTTCTAATGAAACGTAAAACATGCGTAATCACCCTTACATACTATTTCACTTTGTTCTCATTATCAACTTGCAAAAAATGTAGAGATTTGGGATATATGGATATTCATAGAGGAGAGCATTGAATTTCTGCTGGGAAGCTCACTCTTAAGTTACCATCCAATTATATTTTGATAAATTCAGATTTGGGATATACCATATAGTCATGTAGTACATGAAATGAAATACTCCTTATTTGGATATTTGTGAATTTTGATCATCATTTATGTTTCAACAGGTATCTTGAGCCCTCCCTCTCAAGGATCAGGCGCCAATGAACCACCCGCTGAGTCGCCTGACCAAGGTAGCTCACCAATGGAACAAATATTTCATTTATATTATAAGTTTTGGACTGTACTAGAGATTTGAATTGAGATTAAATTGAAAAATGAGCGGCCGTGTATGTAATTTCTGCTATGAAGCCCACTCTTTAAGTTACCACACAATTATATTTTGTTGAATTTTGGATTTGACATATACCATCTGGTCATATTTGTATAATTTTGATCATAATTTATGTTTTGACAGATGCTTTGAGTTTTCACATAATTATATTTTGTTGAATTTTGGATTTGACATATACCATCTTGTCATATTTGTATATGTATGAATTTTGATCATAATTTATGTTTTGACAGATGCTTTGAGTCCTCTCTCTGCAAAGTCGTTTGACCAAGCTAGCTCTCCAATGGAACAAGCAGTTGAGTCACCTAACCAAGGTGGCTCACCAATGGGACAACGTGCAGCTAGTGTGACAAAAAAGTGGTTCACTCTCATATGGTGGCTGGAGCTTTGCCTCCTATAGTTCTTATATTGTTTCTTTTATGTCTCATCTTCCAATATTATATTTACGACCATTAGTTTGAGAATTTTAAACCCAACTATCTCATTAATTTGGTCAGGAGCAAGTATTTTGACAGTAGCATTTGCTCAAGTATTTTGTTTCAGTCTTTTTTATTACTATAAAATGATATGAGGCTTGGGCACTAAATCAAGTTTAGTAAACTAAATTCCTATATTAAGCAAATATTGCTCATATATGGATCATTAAAAAATTAAGTTTCTACTAATATGTGTAGCATCGATGTTTCTTTTGCTCTATGTGATTATTTGGATTATTGTTGTTTTTGGATTAGCAATATTATTTGCTTATTAGAGCACAAATAATTTGGATTATTTGGATTTGGATTATTTTCGTCTGTCTTGGTGATTATTCGGATTATTTGCTTGGGTTTGGAGTATACTTGTCTTTGTGATTATATGGATTATTTGCATATTCGGATGATGCATAATTGATGTCGTCCCGGTACCAATTGACAGGTAACTCTTCAAAACTAAAATCTCAAATACTTATTTGAACTTACTTAAATCTCTACATTTAATCTTATTTATCCTTGTTTTCCTAGTGTATTTTAGAAATATAGTGCTTGAGCACATATTACTCAATATATAATCATAGATACAGTTTAGATTTAATTGTTGCTATAACTATTGAGTATAGAACTAAATTATTGCATGCTTAATACAACCGACTTTAAAAGATGAGGGCCTAGTTAATTTAAATCGTCATAAATAATGTAATCGGCGACTTACACTTTAATTGATGGAATTAAGAAGGTTCAACAATAACAATACTCCTACATCGTATTATCCATTTCAGCTATCTGGTTTTCACTGGTTGTTGCTTTAGTCTTGAACCTCCGTCTGCCTTTCTCCAATGAACACATGACAAACTTTTTGTCACTCATCGACGTCTCGGCCTCCACCTTCGGCCTGTCTTTGTCATTTATGTGATTGTAAACATAAGTCTGTAGACTGTGCGGGCCAACAATTCTCTTCTCTTCCTCTTCAGCTTCCCTCCTCATCTCTTTTACATCTCGAAAACACACAAAATGATCTTCGTCGGGGATGATGATCTTCTTAGATATCCCATAGGCCTCTTCTTCAGCCTTGACGGTCAGGGTATAATAAGAACCAATTAAAAATGTAACTTTAATTTGAGGGGTTCCCCTAATCAACAGAAGAAAATATGATTTAATTTAAGATGCAATTGAATTGGAACTCCCTATAGATTACAAAGAAGAAGAAGAAGAATTGAACCTTGGGGCCGGGGGTATTCCAGTGAGATTGAATTCCCCAAGAAACAAACAGTTCTTCGTATATCTGCTTGCGCCCTCAAAGACCTTCAACCACCGGATTTTCATGTTATTTTTACATAAAACAGCATTTTTGGTCAGTTTCCAATCATCAAATGTGATTACCTGTATAGTGACGGAAGTTTGTTGGTCCCGGGTAGTAGTGAAGACTTTCGATTT
>JAPKLW010012279.1:0-10295 GCA_026898455.1 Plectranthus barbatus
AACAAGTAGCTACTGGGGAAAGGAAACTTAGCCAAATTTCCCAACAATTTCCCCCTTTTTGGTGCGATCAAAGCCTAACCAGCGAGCACTCAGCTGATGAGGAAAGTTACAAAGTATTTCAGGGTTTTACAAAATAAACCTATCAGATCTAAACCCATGAAACTACTTCCTCACATCAGCTCTAACTAAAAATCTTCCCCCTCAAACCAGGAGAGATATTGCTCGTTTAAAATATGAAAATTGAGATCAGAGCAAAAAGATTTAAAGTGTGTGATACGAGTGCTGGTGCTGATTACACTAGAAGTGTAAGTTCAGCTGGTAAGTAAATACTTAGACAATTTGTTGGACAATGAGGAATTGTCATCAACTTGCCAGTAATCAATCCATTAAATGATGCAGTTACAAGTACAGGATAGAAAACTGACTAGTCTAGAGATACAAATACTTACAACAAAATGAAGAAGCTAGACTATGGCTGAGAAGACGATCCTAGTGATTGAGTTCTGCTTGTGAGCGACCTCAGGATCTCAGTGAGCGCTGCCATATCTTGTCTGCTCTTCTCCCTTTCCTCAGCAGCAATCCTCCTCTCCTCTTCAGCAAGACGGGCTCTCTCAGCCTCAGCACGTGCTCGCGCACTTTCCCCCTCTTGGATCCGCGCCAAAAAGGAGGACACTCCAGCGGTGACTGACTCCATCTGTTGAGTCATCTCGGTTCGGAAGCTGGCGAAGCGCTGGTCCATCCTGGCATCAATGATTGCAAGAAGCTGCGCAGGGGGATGGATCTCGGAGATTGGCTGCGCTGATTCTTCAATGGAAGAGGAAGGTACATCAGTTGCGGAAGGAGCCGCTGCTGGTTCAGATGCAGCTGATTTCTCCATCGGGGCTGGCTCCTCCGCTGGCACTGCAGCTGCTGCTGGTGCCTCTGCTGATGCTGGTGCTGGCTCCTCTACTGGTACTTCTTCAGCTGGCTCCACTACTGGCACTGCTGCTGGAGCTGGCTGGACTTCAGAAACAACTGTGGGGGCTGTGAATTCCACCACTTGCCAGTCCATAGAATCAGGGACGAGATCGCCCGAGACAATAGGAACAGGAGGGACGGCAAGGGTCAGCCACAAACCACGAGAGGGATCCTCCGCTACCAAGTGGTCTACCAACAAAGCGCAGGCAGCCATGTCGAACAATATAGCATTGTAGGGAGGGATCCTCGGGAGGGTAACCAGCACTTTGAGGCGTCGGAGCGCGTACGTCAGCTGGTACCCCCGACTGGTGACTCGGAACTGGAGGAAAGGTAACTTGACCTGTTTCAGTGGTGGGAGGCCGGAGCTTCCAGTCAGCTGCCTATACTCAGCGATTTGTAGCAAGCGGCGCTTGATCCTCCTTGTAGACAGCTGCTGGGGGCAATCAGGATCAGTGCCCATGAAAGCATTAGCCCACTCCTCCTCCGCTCTCCAGTAGCCAAGACCCAGCCTGGCATAAAGGACCGCCCGCTGCTCCACTGTCAGCAGGCGCTGGCATCGGTCAAAAATCCGCCACCTCCGGAACTCTAGACATAGTTTCGGATCCACCCTTCAGAGCCTTCGGTAGCTGGATATCATTTCGTCATTGACGGCATTCTCCACTTCCGCCGTGATGTTCTCTGCATACTCATAGAGGGTGGAATTGTAGTATTCCACTGGCTGCAGGGGTAGGCACCAGTCAGAAATTCTGGAGGCATATACCGACTGGTGGGGGAGTCCGCTGAAAGGGATGATGTTGAATGCAGATGGCTCTGGCACTCTTGAATTATAAAATGCCATCTCCCTGCGCTGCTCCCACCGGTGCACCCCTGTCACTTGAGCCTGGAAGGTATCCTCATCAACCAGTTGATGCTCTTGGATGCAGAGCATATAAGGCTTTTCAGTACGTGCACGCCTAGCTGGTGATGAAGAGGATGCTGCTGGTCGCCCGAAAGTTGATGTTGAGGCATCTGTAGATCGGGGGCGACTGGCAGGACGACGAGCCTTATCGTCAATGTCTGGGAACAGATCCCTTGGCTCCATCCTCTGAACCATGGAGTAATGTGTCACCTCCTCAGCTGGCTCCTGCTCTGGCTCCTCAGCCCTTGGTTCCTCTGCATCCTCGGATTCAGAACTGACATCCGAGAAGCTCGCCAGTTTTACCGGGGTGGTCGCCCGCTCCTCAACTCCTCCACTGGCACCCCCTTGCGCGGCCAGTGGGTCTTCTGAGTCCTCCTCAGAAACGACCTCAGCAGGGTCCACTGCTGACTTCCCTTTCAGCCTTCGTGGCTTCTTGTAATCTGGGTGAGGCAGCTTCACCTTCGTGGCTGGTATGAAGTCGGAACCAACCAGCTGTTCCCCCTGATCCACGCCATCACCCAATTCCATCTCCAGGATGTGGCTGATCCTCAGCCCGAACAAGACTGCGTGGGCAAATTTCCCTTCAGTCGGAACAGAGGTGTTCCTGTCTACATTCTCTAGCAATCTGCCAAAGAAAAATTCGGCCCAGTTGCCCTGAACTCCATCCACCAGGGCACACATCACCGAGAACTTGCGCAGGCTTAACTCGGCGTACGAGCCGACCTCGCATTGTAGCATGCGAACCACAATATCGCACACCATTTGCCAGTATTCCTCCATTTCGGACTTCCTCATGCCAGTCCGGAAGACGGTGACCTCTGGCTTCTTCCATTGCGCCCACCGCCTCCTGAATTCCACCGTATCATCCTGATGATACGTGGCCACTTCCTCTCCTTCATTCCTCAGCCCGAACAGATCGGCGAGGTATTCGGTGGTGACGGTGATCATGTGGCCAAAAACGGAAGTTGTGAACGACTTCCTGTCGTCAGCAATCACGGCCCGAGCGTAGAACTCGGCTACCATGTGGGGATGGAAAGTCGTGGGCGTCGCCGTGAGGTACTGTCGGAGCTGTTCTCGATCAATCATCTCCATCAGCTCCTCCCCGAAATTTTTCTCGGCCAGTTTCGCGTTCAGAATCTTCTCCTTCTGAACCTGTGCAGTCCTAATCTGCGTGTTAGAGAGCTGTCGCCTGGTCGCCGGCCTGTTCAACTGAACCAATCGGGCGAACGGATAGGTGTAATCGATATCCTCGATCTTCACTATGCCAGTATACGTAGGCATATGAGCTTCAGCAACTGGTAAGTCTGGTGAACCAGACGAGGATGATGTAGATGGGTTATCAGCTGTAGGTCGAGAGGATGATGCCATGACTTCAGAAAAATTTCAAGTTTCAGAAAATCTCAAGGGAAGATGAGAGAATTTTGAAAGTAGGGTTCTGAAAGTAGGGAAACATAAAGGTTAACCCGAAGGAAGTGATCGGGTATTTATACTCGGGGCCATGCAGGATCAGACGTCCAGAATCAACGCTCAGCAAGCGAGGATCGACGGTCATCAGCAGGCCCGGTTCCCTGTGCGACGTGCGCGGTCGTGCTGACGTGGGCTATGCCGTGGAGCTGACGTGGCACGCAGCGATTGGTAGCAACCAACCGTCGGACTGCGCAGACACTGTGCACATTAAATGTGGCATTAAATGCCGCATTAAATTCTGAGAGATGTACACGCTAGTCGGATTTGAACAATCCCGCCTTTTCTGAGACAGCTGGCTTGACTGGTCATCAGTAGCATATACCAGCCGCATACTTCCCCCTAACTGGTTGGCCTCTTTATCAGTTGGCAGCTGATACTTACGACTGGCACTCGAGTACTTGGATAAATTGAGAGCTGGGACTCAATTTTCACCAGTCGTGGAAATTCGCCAGTTGTCTGCTGACAACTTGAAAGATAGAAAATTGAGAGCTGAGACTCAATTTAATCCGCATAATCTTCTCTTCAAGAAATCCACTCTCATCATCACTTGGAGTTGGGAGCTGGGACCCAATTCCACTTCAACTGATGGTTTGTGCTGGCTACTTCGGAATGAGAGCTGGGACTCATTTCCTTAGACAATAGAGGGATAGGATCCGCCAGTAGGTACCACTTGTTAGATAGAGATACCACTTAAATAAAAACAACTAAGAGCTTGGACTTAGTCGTAATCAGCGTCCTTCAGAAAATCAAGAACAGAATGAGAGCTGGGACTCATTCTTCCGCATCATTTGGGCTCGCATCAATCTCCATAAGACCGAGTTTGATGCACAACTCCTTGAATCTTGCTTCTGGAAGGGGTTTAGTGAAGATGTCAGCCAGTTGATCTTCAGTTCTGATGTAGTCCACGCTGACATCCTTCTTCTCGACATGATCACGTATGAAGTGATGTCGAATATCTATGTGCTTGGTTCTAGAGTGGTGAACCGGATTCTTCGTGATGCACATAGCGCTGTTGTTGTCGCAATAGATGGGAACACAGCAGTGTCCACTTCATAATCCTCCAGTTGTTGCTTGATCCAGATAACTTGAGCACAGCAACTGGCAGCGGCAACATACTCAGCCTCAGTGGTAGAAGTAGCAACTGAGTGCTGCTTCTTGCTAAACCAGCTGATTAGCTTGTGTCCTAGAAACTGACACGTACCACTGGTACTCTTTCGGTCAATACGGCATCCAGCAAAATCTAAATCGGAATATCCAATGAGTGTAAGCTCATCATTTCTGGGATACCATATTCCAAGAGATTCAGTCCCCTTCAGATATTTCACTATCCTTTTGGCAGCTTCCATGTGTGACCTTTTCGGATTGGCTTGAAATCTGGCACACACTCCGACTGAGTACGAAATGTCGGGTCTGCTGGCTGTGAGATAGAGAAGTGATCCAATAATTCCTCGGTAGATGGTAGGATCAACTGATTCACCTTGCTCATCAAGAAATATTTGACAACTGGTGCTCATAGGTATTCTGAGGGACTTAGTTTTCTCTGGGCAATACTTCTGAATTAACTCCTTCGTATACTTTCGCTGGCTGATAAAAATTCCATCAGCTGACTGCTGGACCTGGAGTCCGAGAAAGTATGTTAACTTGCCCATCATACTCATCTGAAATGATGTCTGCATCAGTTGAGAAAACTTCTCGCAGAGAGTTATATTCCTTGATCCGAATATGATGTCATCTACATAGATCTGCACCATTAGCATGTCACCACCATCCTTGAGAAGAAAGAGAGTCCTATCAATCTTCCCTTTCCGAAATCCATTGCTGGTGAGGAATTGTGACAGCGTTTCGTACCAAGCCCTGGGCGCCTGTTTCAATCCATACAGGGCCTTTCTCAGCTTGTACACTTTGGTGCCAATCTCAAAGCCTGGAGGTTGCTCGACATATACCTCCTCTTTTAGCTCGCCATTCAGGAAGGCGCTCTTCACGTCCATCTGGAACACCGTGAAGCCGTGATACGCTGCATACGCAAGGAACAGCCGTATCGCCTCCATTCTTGCAACTGGTGCGAAGGTTTCATCGAAATCGATCCCTTCACACTGCCTGTAACCTTTGGCGACTAAACGAGCTTTGTTTCTGACCACGGTGCCATTCTCATCTCGCTTGTTCTTGAAAACCCACTTGGTGCCAATCACTGACTGATGTGATGGTCTCTCCACCAAGTCCCAAACATTATTGCGAGTGAATTCAGCAAGTTCCTCTTGCATGGCATTAATCCAATCAGCAGATTCTAGCGCAACTCCTATGGAAGTAGGTTCCATTTGAGAAATAAAACAACTCAGGAGCGCACTGCCGTGTCGAGTCTGGACTGAACCTTCTGGATCACCGAGAATAGCATCGGATGGGTGATCCCTCAGCCATTTGGGAGGACCAGCGACTGTTGGTGCCGGCTGTGAAATAGGTTCATCTGTCCTGGCGACTGGTGCTTCCACATTTCCACCAGTCGGAGCTGGAACTGCAACTGGCGGTTGACCTTCACCAGTCGGAACTTCTTCATCAGCTCCACTGTCTGACTGGCTTCCTGAACCTTCACCAACGTTGTCAGTATCAGCTGGTACCTCCATTCCAGCTGGTTCATCGTTGTCTTCTGGCTCAAAGATTCCAGTCGGAATTCCCCCTTGATTTTTGCTAGATCCACTCAGGGAGATTGAGTGTAAGGTCTCAGCAAGGCCATTTGCATCACCGACCCTCTCAGGTTGCTGATGGGCACCTGAGGGAACTGGTTGAGAAGATGATCCATTCATAGGTCTAGTCGAACCAGTTGGTTGAGCATTGGAAGAATTCCTGCCCAACTGGTCGCTGACATCCTCGACCTCAGGAACATCTTCAGCCAGTTGGCGTAAGGTCCTGCGCACTAAAGTAGCTTCATCAAAAATAACATTGCATGTTATTTCCACAAGCTGGGTAGTCTTGTTAAATACTCTATAGCCCTTGTGAGAGGGATGTCCATATCCGACAAACACACCCTCATCAGCCTTAGGCGAGAAAGCATTTAACTTTGACTTCCCATTATTATGGATATAACATGGTGAACCGAATGCACGAAGATGAGCTATAGAAGGCTTACGACCAAAATACACTTCGTAGGGAGTTTTCTGGAGTCTGTCGTTGATCCCGCTTCTATTCTAAGTGTAGCAGGCAGTCACCAACGCTTCTCCCCAGAAACTCTGTCCCAAGCCGGACTCTGCCAGCATGGACCGGACCGCTTCTTTCAGCGTCCTGTTCCTACGTTCTGCCAGTCCATTTTGCTGCGGTTGCCTTGGAGTAGATCTCTCATGCTTGATCCCGGCCTCCGCGCAAAAATCCATCAGCAGACTGTTGCAGAATTCAGTCCCATTGTCTGATCGAATTCGCTTCACCACAGCTTCTCTCTGTTTCTGAGCTTGGATGATCAACTCTGGAAGAATGGTCTTCACCTCATCCTTGGTTCTGAGAAGCTTTACCCATGTGTAGCGCGAGTAGTCATCGACTACCACCAGCGAATATCATCTTCCTCCAATGGTTTGCGGTGTTACTGGTCCAAACAGGTCCATGTGTAACAACTCGAGTACCTGACTGGTACTGGGGCAGACTGGCGACTGGTTCTTGAAGGACTTCCTAGTTTGTTTGCCTTGCTGGCAAGCCTTGCAAATTCCTTCCTTCTTGAACCCGCCCTTGGGAAGACCATCTACAAGATCATGCTTGGTTAGATAATTAATAGTTTTGAAATTTAGATGACTTAACCTTTTGTGCCACAGCCAGTTAGTTTCCATGGAACTGGTGGCAACAAAGCATGTATCAGTCTTCCCGCTTTGCCAGTCAACAACATAGAGACCTCCTTTCCTGACACCTTTCAGCTTGGTCTCGCCAGTCTCTTCATTCTTGATCTGGCACCCTGATTTGTCAAACACAATGGTATAACCATTGTCGCACAGCTGACTGATGCTCAGGAGGTTGTGCTTCAGATTGGTGACAAGGGATACATTCACAATTCTGACATCATCCTTCTCGATGCAGCCCTTGCTAATAACTCTGCCCTTGGAGTTATCACCAAAAATAACTGGTGGTCCTCTGACCTTGGTGAGCTCAGAAAATAGGAACTCCTCACCAGTCATATGAGCCGAGCAACCACTATCTATGATCCACTCGCTCGATCTCTGAAGCTGTGTTGCATGATCCTGTTCCTGCAAGAAAAATAAATTATTTAGGTCCCCGATCATCAGCGGGTCCTGCAGGGTTAGATCTCTGGATCATTCCTTTTGGAATCCAGACTTTAGTAATCTTCAGCTCGGTGTTACCCTTGCTGACATCACTTGTGGCCTTTCCCTTCCTTTTAAAATAATGCATTGATTTGTTTTTGGAAGGTGTGGCTGTGTGTGCGGTTCCTCTGGAAGTATTCTTCCTCCGAGGGTGTCGAAAATTTCTTTCCGACTGCCTGTGTTGCCTTGGTGGTCTCTGGAATTGTGGACCACGATGATTAGCCTTCCCAGCCCTTGAGAAAAGGTTTTGATTGGGCTCTGGCCTCCGATAGGTGTTCCTCCTATCGGGAAATATCCTTCTCTCAGTATTCCGCTGAGAGTTGGATCCCTTGTAAGCATGCTGGCAACTGGCATACTTGTAAGGTTGGGCGTGGAATCTCTGGACAGCTGGTGCTGGCTGTCGGATTCCACTGGCAGCTGACGCTGACTTCCTTGCCTTAGAATATTTCGGCTTAGTCTGCGTCTTCGGGTATGCTGGCGTCCTGTCAGCAGAGGATCTTACCAGTTGAGGATTTTGTCGTGATGACTCACCTATGTATCTGGTCTTATTATTCCTGTGCTGATCAGCCATTCGGGACTGACTGGTATTACCAGCTGGTGCTGATGCATTTACCAGTTTGCCCTTACCCTTATGAGCTGAGAGTTCGGGTTGGTTTTTGCTCAAATCCTTTGTAAATCCCAACCCGAACTTATCAGAAGGCTTTCTCCAATGACTTAGAGCTGCTTCCAAGTCTTTTGAGCCTTTATTTAGAAAATTTATTCTATTTTCCTGCTCCAGAACGAGATTGTGAAAATTATCTCGCTCAGTTTTTGTAATTTGAAAATTTTGGAGCAACTCAAAGTGAGTCTTTTTCAAAGTGGCTAGCTCTTCACTGACTGACCTCGATTTTTCAATCTCCTTGGTCAAAATAGAAATTTTATCTTTCAGCGAAGCATTTTCGCCAGCCAAGACATTCTTTATTTCATAAAATTTTAAAAATTCTTTTTGAAGAATGTCTATAGTGACAGCTTCTGAGTCGGAGCAACGCGACTCAGAATCGTCTAAGCTGATAGAAGGCATGATATGCATTGGGGAAGCTGATGATTGTACCTGATCATCAGCTGCAAGTGCCTCTTCACTGTCAGCACTTCCTTCAGCTGATTCCTCGCCAAAGGCTGCCATGAGTGCCAGTAGAGCTTCCTCTTCTGACTCCTCGTCTGACGCATACTCCCCATCATCATGGTCGGGTATGTCAGGCACTTCAGTCCTGGTCAGCATAGCCTTGGCAACGGCCTTGGAGGCGCGCTCTTCAAAGAGCTTCTTTAGCCTTTCCCGCTCATTTTTGTCCACCTGTGGACATTCAAACTTTAAATGATCAGGGGATTGGCACTGGTAGCAAGCACGGGGAGCTCTCTTGACGAATTTTCCGTCAGTTGAGCTCAGAGATACTCCCTGCTTTGACTTGGCTTTCTCCAGAAGGACAGCCAGTCGTTTCATCTGCTGCTCAAGGTCAGCGATAGAGCCCTCGCTGTCTTTTGAGTTAGATCCCGATGTGGCTGGGATCTCTTTCTGCTGGTTGTGCTGGGCAGCAGGTCTGTCAGCATGGAAGGGCTTCTTGTGCTTCCACTTGAAGTCCTTCTTGACGAAGTAAGCTTCGTCTTGAGCTTTGATGCTGGGGGATCCCATGTTCCTGATGGCCTCATTCTTGTTCACCATCTGGATATCCCACTCGTGTGCCTGCAACTGAGCAAATAGCTCCTTGGGAGTCATCTTGGATAAGTCCTTCTCCTTGAGAGCTGTCGTCTTCACGAACCAGTCCTCCTTGGGCATCTTGGACAGGATCTTGGCATTAAGATCTTCATTTGAGCACTTCCTGTCCAGGGACTTTAGCTCGCTGACGATGGCGTTGAATCTCGCCTCCATCTCCTTGATGGTTTCTCCAGGCAGCATCTGGAAGGACTCATACTTGTCCACCGCAACCTGCAATTTGTTGCGTTTCATTTGATCAGTTTCTTGACATAGACTATCAAGAAAATCCCATACTCCCTTGGCATTATCAAACTGGAGGGCTTCCTCCATCAGCGACTCTGGAAGAGAAGCCAGGATCAACTCGTGAGCAATGGAATCCAACTGATTCCGCTTCCTGTCCTCAGCATTCCATTCGCCTTGAGGCTTTGGGATCACAGCAGCTGGACGATCTCCTAGCTGGTGCTGTATCATGGTGATCTCGATTGGCCCTTTCTCCAGCACATCTTTCATTTCCGGATGGATGCTCTTCAGAGAAATGAGCGACCTCTTTCGCCATATATCATGCTTCACCGTCTTGTAGTCGAGTAGCTTCGGATTATTCATCTTGATGTACCTGAGCTAATCAAACAGACAAACAAATAGAGCGCAAGGAAACGCGGATCACGGTCCTAAGCGACTCAGATACAAACGGTCTATAAGAACCGTCCGCTCTGATACCACTTGTTGGTCCCGGATTATCAGGGTATAACTTGGCAGCGGAAAAAGTGATTAATCGTTTCTTGCACTCTGCTGGTTACTCAGCTGACTGGGACCTTGTCAGCTGGTAAGTCAACTTGCACTTTACGTACTCAGCTGACTGGCGACTGGCTCGTCAGCTGGTAGCTCAAGACTTAGAATATTTTAGCCTTGTTTGCACAGTTATATCAGTTTTCAGATATACACCAGCACTTGG
>JAPKLW010012281.1:0-10291 GCA_026898455.1 Plectranthus barbatus
CCTCAATGGAGCTCCACGAAACAAATAAAGGTAGAATCTAACTTCATTTGCAGCTAAAAAATGTTGCCATTTGGAAAGTAGTAACTGCAACCAAAAAAATTTGGACCGGAAATTACTAATTTTACTTGCTTAATTGTTTTTATATTTTCTTACACAAAGCGATTGAGAGGAGAAACCCTCCATCAGCTATACGAACGGAGGGAAATGTCATCGGCCTGCCATGGAGGTTTGATGTACAAAGAGTTGAATAAGGGGAGAGGTGCCGCTGGCGCTGAATAAGGGGAGAATGAAATATGACTTTTAGATCACTATTTACTAAAAGTTGTTTTCACTTTTGAAATTCAAAATGGATTGGGCATTTGGACTATCTAATATAATATTTGAATTTGGAAGTAACATTTGCATGAATTATTTGGGGTGAGCGGGCTGCTCCGGTATATAGTATAGATTATCAATCCTCAATGGGCTCATCGATTGCAAGAATTGGAGGCCAGATTTCATCAACCTTCCAAATCAAATCAACCTAATCGTTTTTAAACAGTTTGATTAAACCGGTTTGAAATGCCAGATAAGTCATCGAGCACTTTTTATTTTTGATATGATTTATTTTGTGAAAACAAACAATATATATATTAAAAAAATAATCTAAAGATCACAACTGCATGAACAATAGATAATAAGGAAAAAATTCTCATAAGTACTATTATATAATATAATATGTCAATATTTAGATATTTAACCAAATTTAAAATAAATAAATAACTTATATATTTATTGAAAGTAATAAATAATAATAGAATGAAAGCAGCACAAGAACATCAAAACATAATCTTCAATGCTAACAAGAGGATACTAGGGGTGTCAATTCATGTGGATCAAATTTTTTTTTTAGAATATAAATACATTTATTTAAACTCACACATTCAGACGTCTCAAGCGAAATGTAAACCCACAAGCAACATATTTTCACCACTGCACCCAAAGTAGGGGATGAGGATCGAATTATTATCGTGTTAATTTGATTTAAATTGCTTAATTTAAATAGTAAAAACTGAATATATCACTATGAAGACCAAACAGAAGTGATGGGAAACATATTTATAGGAAGCCATACTTATCATGATTTCCTTGATCAATTGCAGTATTTTGACAATTGTCTTGTCCATGTTTCCTTTGATGAATCCTTTATTTTCTAAAGACTATCTTATTTGTTTGATTGATTCGTTAAGTTAATTTGTTCTTGCTCCATTTATTGAAATACCTTTGCTCGGTTGTTTATACAGTGAGCAAGAGTATCACAAGCTATTCGAGATCGGCTTGAAAAAAAACTCGAAATCAATTCGATATGAATTGATTGCAGCTCAAACTACTTGTGTAATTGTCGAGCTCAAGCTTGCGCACCATGATTCTCGACACGATAAGCTTGTGAGCCTTATCCAATCTGAGTCAAGCGTAGATTCGAGCTAGGTTGACGAGCCTTATCAAACTTAATATAATTTAAATTTTTATCCCTGAATTTGTTATTGATTATTAATAATATAAACCTTTTACTAAAATTAAGTAAATATCAATCTCTTGTTGACATTGTCCTGTGTATAATTCTTGAACATTTGTAGGAAATTACTTCCTAACAGAATGTCCGCTCTAGTATCATGGAAATAGATGGGTGGAGTCTTCTCCATAGACCATGGTGTGTGGCCTGCTCCTCCTATCAGAATCTCCGATTGTTTTACTCTCTTGGATAAAAGTAAAATCCCTTTAGAAAAATCTCTCCCGACAATTGGGTTGAGATTTTCTCCTAGGTTTTCTGGGAAGATACCTCGCTTTGTTGTGCAGATTCTTGGACTTGAATCAATATAGGCCGCTAATTATTCAGCCTTTTATTTTTCATATAACATCCCAATAGAGATGTATATGGAAAATGATCTCGTCATACGATCAACAATTGTTTTCCCGAGAAAGTAATCATCATGCCCTCGTCCTTCTCGTTCCATGGCTTGAATTTTTCCAAGAAGTCAAGTCCTAAGGTTAGGACTCCTACCTCCCTTCTTGCTCGTCCTTCAACCTTAATTGTCACTGCCTCAATATCAAGGCTGGCTTTGTAGTGACCGATCTTTGGCTGCTGCAAATAATACAAGACATCGCATGAAAAATTGTTTTCCCATCTTGTACTATCAAATCTTACCTCAATCTCTTGCCAACCTTGTGGTCATTGAATCTTCACCCTACTACTTGGTCGTCGAGAATCCTCTTACAAAGAAGCCTTCCTGAGGTCTGTCCATAGTAGAGTAACAACTCTCTCACCTTGGAAAAAAAGTCTCATGTTTTCCAGTTTGAGACTATTATTATATTCTAACAATGGTTTGTCTCTTGTTTAGATACTTACAGCTCTTGGAAGTGCCATTCTTGATCTGTCTGGAGTAAGAACACGTGCCACTTTCTCGAAGAAATCTGGTATCTCGATGTAATTCTTTCCCAAGAATAAATTTGTATGGAAAACACATAAATATACATGATACGTAAGTGAGGACGGTCAATTTCCCTCGTGGTAGATATCCTTCATTTTGAAGTCTTGATTCATGAGGCTCGACTGAAATCTCTATCCCCCAGATCATATGATATCTTGGGATATATCACACCTATGATTTTTTTGGCACTTAGGTTTCCTGAAATTGTCCCCAACAAGACATCTTTGGGGTTGATGATACATTTATCGCAAATTGCAATATCAATTGGCGTTTCAACTCCTGCTGGTAGTGTTGATTTGAACACAATTTGAACAACACCGATGTGAATCCAGGATATTTTATCCTTATCTCTGGTTTCAATGCTTTGAGCACTTCCGCAACGTCACTGTGAGGAATCAGTTGCATTTCTACTTGATTTCCCGTGCACTAGATTGGAAGTGACATCCCCCTTCTTGTAATCTGATAGATTTACATGGTATTTTCTTCCCTTTGGATTGAAGTTGTTATGCACCCTTCCAAGCTAGTTGACCGAAAAGCCCTGATATTTCCGGATATTAAGGCTTTTGTTTATGATCTTGTCGATCATCTTTTGCGAGATTGTTGTTTGACTGAAAATCCAGTCTCATCTTCTCGCTGCTTGTGTAGAACCTCAGCTCTAATCTGGCTCGGAACCAGATTCTCCATCTGAGCTTTTACTATTGTAAACTTCATCTTCTTTGTATATACTCTCATTGGAGGGTATATCCTCAAATTGATACTCTTGTACCAAATCTTGATAGTAAATAACTTCTTCAATGTCTGGTGTATTCTCGAATCTTTTTACTCCTCTCTTTTCACGGCAATTGATTGATATATGTCCATTTGCTCCACACGTCCACCAATTACAATCTTTAAAACTTTCGTTGGCTCTGGTATGAGCTTTTCGGAAAGTTTTCCTCTGTGACGAACCTGCTCCTTGTGCGATTCTGCCTCTGACTGGTCCCTTTCGTTGAGCTGATTTATAAAACATGGCATTTTGTCTTGTTCATCTGGATCTGGATCTAGGCTTCCAGTATCCTCTTCTTGAGCCTTCTTTTCTTTTCTGGCATAAAGATGAGCTCTGTACTTCTTGCTCCTCCTTGGCTTGTATACTTCTCTCCCTATGATCGTCGGTAGAACATTTGTTGTGTAGTCAAGAGGTGAATACTTATCCACCCTCCTTAACTTCTTGTAATTCTTATGTAAAATGGCTTGGGTATATCAATCAACCAATTTTTTCTTTACAAAAGACATTCTTCTCACGACATTGTCGGGATCGCACGAGATATATTCGTTGATGAACATATCCTTCCAAGGGCTTGGGAACTTTATGAAGAATATTTTCATGCAAATTATTTTCCTTAATCCTGAATTCCACAAATAAATGTGGAAGAGCTTGAAGAATTTGTTAATTGACTCCCTCTCCATGCCGATTAACCTCAAGTTAAGTATAGCATGAGCATTCTTCTTTCTGTTTTGGGAAGCTAACTCCCCCTCCCAGTAATTATCCCTCCCAAGAAATATATGTTTGTATTTGTAGGCCATCTTGTCCGCAATTTCTGTGAGCGATTTGGGCCTTAAAACTTCTGTTTTGATTGCTGGATCCCCAGTCACCCACTGAGTCTTGGCAATCCCTACCACGCTCATCTCTAAAAGCTTGATGAACGCTCCTCTCTCCAGGTCAAGGGTTCTTTCTGCAATTCTCATAGATGAAGACCAATCATGTATGACCTTCTCAACTTCGTTGTAATCGACATCATTGAGATCTAGCATTAGTCCATATGGATGCATTGGGTCAAGGCTAGTCTTTCCCAGAGGCGTATCTCCGAACTTAGGGATCTGTTTGTGTACCCTTGTTCCTTTGAGATTATTGATGCTGGGCCTCTCCATCCGGTGTTGCTCCTGATTCTCCGGTGGTGCTTGTTGAAAAGGTAGTACTTGCTGTCCTTCGGGGACTATAACACCATATCCTACATTCATATTTAGATCTACCATGTTTAAATTGACAAATAATTCTGCCAACTCCTGTAGATCTTTTCGTTGTATCCTATCGAAGGATGTCATTCTCCGATAATTCTTAACAATTGACACATTTTCTCAACATATGCCAGTTTTGGTTCTTCCTTCACTTTGTCTGGTATTTTTACTTTGCCAAAGCCTATTGGCTTTCTCCTACTATAACTAGCTTGCAACTATTCTAGTATCTTAGTTCTCTCCTGGATGTCTAATAAGGTAGTATTAAACATTTCATCTTGTTGTAAGAAAATTTGCATTACTTTTTGTGGTACGCTGTACATGTTGTTGCTGTAGTTTTGTACCCTTTTTTGTATCTCTCTCAAGTACTCCTACAATTTTGACGAGTGTGGCTCGATCTTGATGAATTTGGGTATGATTCGTTGTACCTTTGTTCTATCACTGATGGTTTCTGTGTTGTTGTTCTTGCTGGGCTCGGCAAAAGTTGAGCTATTCTTGCCATCTTTGGATCTGCTCCAAGTAGTCCTCTATAAATTGTTGATAGAGGCCCGCTGTTATTCCATCGAATAATCCTGCTCTAAAACATGAGTCATCCTGCTTTTCCAGTTAGTTAACCTTTTTTGGGATTCTTCTTATCTCTCTTTTAAAAAGTTTCAGCACCCTCCTCAAACTTGCACATCTCGGACAATTATCCGATTCATTTTTCTGGGTGTCTCCTTTGTTAGGATAAAATTATTGTTAATATAATTTTTCTTGAAATAAACACCCAGACACTGATATCATTTTCGACCCCGATATTAAATCAAGATAAATGAGAGAGATACATATATAAGGGTATTTTAGGAATAACGAATTAAATCAATTTTTAAATAAAAGCTGAGGGTAGCTTAGTCACTTTGCTATTTTGTCAATGCCCTAAATAAAAGTTGCTATATTTGTCTATAGTTTAGCGGAAATTGCTATTTTAAATTATTACTTGTAATAGAATTATGTATTTTTCTTCGGTAAATGATATAAGGCCTAGGTGGCCAGTTAGGCGCCGCCTATACGCTAGGCGATTATTTGCCGTACCGAAAATTCTTTGTGCGGTTCTATTGTACGTTTATGAAATTAGACGGTGCCTAGGTGCCGCGATTATACAACTATATGGATTTATGTAGGTGCTATTTGAATTTATATGCGGCTAGGCGGTCTGTACGATAATTTTACAAAAATTAATAAAAATTTGTCAAAATATAGATAATTTAGAAAAAAAAAATAGTAAATAGAATAATAGATAGGTTTTTCCACTCTTCACATTTAAAAATTGTATCACGTGTTTTACAACAGAGAATTTGAATATGAGAATTATTATAATTTTTGTAATTTTATTCTGATATTGTCTACTTTTTTTGGTATAGTTTGAACTTTGAAATATTGAAATATTTATTGTTCTATATTGATATTATATTTTTTTTTAAGGATATTCAAACTTTAAAAATAATTTCGCCACATTATTTTATCTCTAATATTTTATATTTATAATATGAAAATATAAAAATATGTTGACCCGCGACTGCGTAGGTGCCCGCCTATAAACCGTCTATATCCCGCCTAGACCGCCTAGGTGCTTGGCCCTATATAACCACCCGACTAGCATCTTGTGTATTCTAAAATCTTGATATCAAGTAGATAGGTTAATTGAATCAGCCTATCGAATTTCTATTAGATTATGGGCTATTTTGGTCCGAGTTAATTTAAGTTAGGATTTTTTTCAAATTGAAATTTTTTAATCCTAACCCTAACACATTAACTTTGGGGTCAGTAAGGACCGACAATTTTGTGAGATTATTAAGTTTGATACTAAGATTATAGAACCTAGACATATTACTATAATTGATTTTTCAAAATACTATTACAAATAATCATCAGAAACAAATTTGTCTTTTTTATATATATTAGGAATATTTGTTAAAACAAATAATAATTACAATACTAGTTAAACTAGTATTATTTTTTGAGGTAAAAAGATTTTTAGTATTATTTTTTGAGTTAAAGAAAATACACATATCTTATGCATCTCAAATGAGCTAGTAGATTAATTTTATTTATTTAGATTGGACCTACTAGTTAATTGGGTTGTGTAGATAATTAAATGGCTAGTGGCTGGGCTGAAACTTATTTTATTTTAATGGTTTGATTAAAGGAATTAAAGAATTGAATATAAAATTCATGATCTATGATCATTTTTTTATGTCAATAATTATTATACATTAATTATTAATTTTAGCATACTTCTATTTATTAAATTATTGTCACACATATATCTAGATATATACCTGCGGAATATCGAGGTTTTCCAAAATTTATGAGCATCTAGGTTTTCCAAAACTTATGAGCATCCTTGTTCGAAAAAAAATCGACCCAACAAATATATGCTTTGTGTAGAATATGAATAATGTTTACTTTCCTTGAAGGAATGAGAATACAAATGTGAGTTTATATTAGCACAAAAGATATCTAAAAGCTAGGACGATAAGATACATAAGTCTAAACAAATATATGAAGTATTTAATAATATGACTAACGATATTAAATAAAAATAGATAAGTTTTAATTTAAACAAATATATAAAATCGGGCGACTAGTATGCATGGAGTGCTAAATCATAGACTTTAATTAACTGTGAAGTTGGGACCTGCCAAGCTCTTCAGTTCTTCTTGGGTCGGAGACAGCCAAACCTGAACCTGAAACGATAGCTCATCTCCTTGACAATACATTTGCTCCTCCACCATCTCCTTCGCAGATCTCACCACTACTTCGCTGCAATTCCACAAACTTATTTTCTGCAGTGTTGCTATTTCTCCAATCTCACTAGGTATCCCCTCCAACTCTTCTATACCTTCAAGACGAAGCTGCTGGAGGCATGGCAGTCCTTCTACCGTCCACTGTTCCCAATATTGAATGGAGTCCAACTCCAAGTATTTGAGCTTCGGGAACAGGCCTTCTTCTATTTCCCACATCTTACTTCCCAAGCATCCATACCACAACCTGAGCTTCTCAAGATGGGGCAGTAAACCTATCTTTTTCAGCATCTCTTCTTTCCACTCAAACACATTATTCATCTTAAGAGTCAGATTCTTGAGGGAGGGTGGAAAGTTAAGCTTCTGCAGATTATAATGATCTCCTCCAGAGAGTTCATAACAAAACATAACGAGAGATTCCAGTTTAAATAGATACTGAATATTGCTAACACAATACCAATCATCATAGAAGCTACTACTACGCGTAGGCGGTGCAATATATCGTGTTTTCAATTTCTTGAGATTTGGAATTCTCTTCATCACCTCTTTACTGCACTTGAAACTTAATCCCTTGAGGACATGAAGATTCTCCATGATGACAACTTCCTCATCCATGTCGCTCGGAGGATCTGGGAGATTCACCCGGGCATAAATGAGCTCAATATGCCTAAACTGACGCATTTTCCAAATCCCGACAGGCACAGTAGACTCGGAGTATGGTGGGAAGGAAACAATAATTGTATGCAGATTCCAAAAGAGATGGAGTGAAGAGAAGAATGTGGACATGCTAATGCTATCAACTCCAACAGCAAGATGTCGCAAGTTAACTTGTTGAACCACAGAGGGATTCAGGTAATTTTTATCAAAAAAGGTACCACATTTGTATGCATGAAATGTTCTCACCAATCCAGAATTCCGGTACCGTGGGACTTTCCCATATTCAGAAATAACAGAACGAGCACGTGGCATAGATTGCAAGCCCTCCAGTACTTTCTTCTTTGAAGTGTTCCTCGGTATGACAATCTGCCGGCATTGTCTGTTTATGCTCGTTGATTGCCCTATCACATGGAAAAACCCATATTTCTTACCTTCGTTCAAGCATAAGTCCCTAAACAGATCATGGATTTTGCAATTCTTTATCTTTCCAGTAGAACCAAATTTATCAATCATAATGAGATTTCTATCTACCAAGTTCTTCAAGAATCCCATTGCAATTGTTTCCAAGCTTGTGTCATTGACTGGTTTAAGAAATCCTTCAGAAACCCAGAGCTTGATGATTGTGGAGACTCGGATTCGATCGTCTTCTTCAAACACCCCCATGTATAAAAAGCATGGCTTTAAATAGAGTGGCAAATGATTATAGCTCAATTTCAACAATCTCAAACAATGCTCGTCATTCTCCAAATTCACAATGGAAGTTAAGTTGTTGTTCACTGATTCCCAACTTCCGTAAGTGTGTTCCCTTTTTCTCAAAATGCCTCCCACCACAACAATTGACAATGGAAGGCCTCTACAATTCTCCACAATCTTCTTTCCAATTTTCATCAACTCAGGAGGGCAGCTTTCCTCTCCAAACACAGTTTTTGAGAATAGTTCCCAGCTGTAATCCTCATCTAGAAACTGCATTTGAAGGCTATAATTCTTGTTCAATTCAGAGCCCAACTGTGATAGCCTCGTCGTCACTAATATCCGACTGCCATTATCATTATCAGGAAAATAAAGCTGTATTGCTTTCCATGCATCAATGCTCCACATATCATCCATCACAATTAAAAATCTTTTACCAAATAAAAATTGGTATAACATCAATCCTACTTTATCTTCACTCATCTCTCTCACTTCTTCTATTTTTTGTTTAGTGACTTGAACAAGAACTTCACTAAGAAGCTCTCTCGTGTTGTATTTTTGAGAAACAGTTATCCAAGCACAAACATCAAAATGGTTCTGAATAAGTTTGTGTTCATAAATAGTTCGAGCCAGAGTAGTCTTACCTAAGCCACCCATTCCCACGATTGGGATGATTTGGCGGCCCCTCCGGTCATCGGTGAGCTTGTCCAAGAGGCCAAGTATGACAGCATCAGAGCACACCATGGAGCTGGAAGACAGAGAAGATCTTACAGGTTCAGCGGATGCAGAGACATCCTCATGAGCACGGACCATATTGTTTGCAACCATCTCCGCCGCCATTTGGTTGATCAAATCCATTTCTTCTATCACTCTCTCTAGATCTTGATTGAACTTGAGGTTTCTTTTTTGTTCATTCTTGGAAGATCGGTAGCGATTGACAAAGCGGCTCTTTTTGGCAACAACTGAACTGATTTGTATATGATGAGCTGTAGGGGGGCGATTGATGGTGTCCACTAAATGGGATTCGATAACATCTTCAGCTTTATAAACCGCATCAGCAATGCGCATCTCCAACTGATCATCTTCGGAATTAAAGGCTCCCAGATATTCGAGCAAGGAGGTAAGGATATGAGTGAGAGAATGAAGGTGTTGGGCGTGGATAGAAATGGGAGGGGAAGGATGTTGTTGGATATCATGTAAGATGTTCATCAGAGAAACCAAGGCTGCATAGGCCGCCGCTGCCGCCATGATAAATTTGTGAGAGAATTTGGAGTGAATTATATACCGAACCACAACCCTACAATAGTGGAAGCAAATAACAGCAGCCCTAATTTTGGGAAATGGATCCTCTGCAGTTGAGGAAAAACAGAGCACCGTACTGTGCCAACTAAAGGACACCGTTTTATACAGTTTTTACTTTTTTTTTTCTTTTGTTTTATATTTTTAATGTCTCTTCTTCTACTATTTTTTTTTGTTTGTTTTATCCTTTTTATATCTTTCATTATTTCGTACTGTATACAGAGGTCAAATCGCCACCGGGATGGTCAAAGACGTCGTGGCACCGGAAAGGAGTGATAGATGATGAAGGTGGTAAAGCAGACATTAAAACTGATCTTCACCTCAAGAAATTTGCTGGAGATGTGATTTCCAGAGCTTGTTTTGGAAGCAGTTATGCTGAAGGGGAATAACTTTTTCAAAAAC
>JAPKLW010012282.1:0-10290 GCA_026898455.1 Plectranthus barbatus
CAAGAACCATCTTGCCTCTAGCCTTTGAATCCTCCAGTGAAGTGGGATCTCCAAAGAATGTCGAATCCATGATAATAAACTGTCGTCAATATCAGCACTACCACCCTCCTCCAATTTTGTCTGAAGAATCTTGGTCGCAAACTGTCTAGCTACCTCGAGCGTATCTTCACCTTCTCTCACCAAGAATGATGCCTCGTAGAGTTGCAGAACTCCTTTTGTATTTTCAGCAAGGCTTTGCTTGAAATCTGTACCCTCGTCGTTCTTGAAGCAGTCGAACACTTCTGCGATCGAAATTAAATTAGATTGAAATAATATTGCTGAAGATAAGAATTTTAATATGTTAAGAGTGATGAGCAGCACCATGGGAGACGTCAAAACCATGAAGTCTGAGGAGTCTGAATCCAAGAGCTAAGAAATACAAATCCACTTCCTCTGCTTTAATACTGTGGAAACATTTGTATATGAAATTTAATATCGTTTTGATTTCATCCTTGAAAAAATAAGACAATCCCAGATTTTTCAAGTCTTCAATCAACTCCAACTGCTGAACTGCCTCCATTTCTTGCTTCAACAGCAGCTTCACTTCTGCAATCAGCTCTTCCTGCCTTTCCAAGTGCCTCTCTTCCTACACAGGTTGAATGCATGCATGTATATATATTGCAATTAGTTCAACTTCCAAATAAAGTGTGTATATAATCATATGAGAATGGTTGTTAATGTGAGAACATAAGTAATTTTAAATAAAATGAACAAAACTGAAGATAAAAGTGAACAATATTTTAGAAAAACAGAAATCTAAATAGTATCACGAAGGAAATCGAAGATAAAATAAAAATGAAGCATTTTGAGGTTAAAATGAAGTATTTTTCAATGAATAATTTTGATGTTAAAATGGAATATAGTGAGGATATAATGTAATATTCTCATATTCTCCATTCTCACCGGATTAAGCCCTTATATATATACAAATAGGGCCCGGATCTCATACTAAAAGTTAATTTATGTTAAATTAGAATGAATCGACATCATTCATTTAAAAAAATCAATGGTTGAGATTAAATTTTTTTCAAATTTCATGCTTAATTGAGCTTGAACGAAAACTATGCTTAATTTTTCAATCTTTTATGTTTTAATCTCAACCATTGATGCTATAGAAGAAATGACCTTGTACAGAGTGGTGTCGAGTGATTGAAGGTAGTTGAAATCCCATGCTGTAGGCTGGTAGTTTCCGGAACGTCTGGTTTCATCAGGGGCCGGCTCAACATGGTTCAGCTGCAAGGAGCATGAAGCACGGAGGCGAGTAGCGGTGACGGTGACGGTGGAAGAGACACGGCGTTGATTGGAAGCTCTGCTGAAAAAATCAGCTGGCTTGTTAAGGAATGAAACGACGTTGATAGTGATGGCAGACATTTTTATGATGAATAGCTGTTTGAGTTGTGTGTTGTTGGACTTGGTTTCTCTTCATATATATAGCTATAAAGGCAGGGGCGGAGGCAGACTTCAAGTTCCGGGGGGGCTCGACTATGTTCCGGGGGGGCTCGACTATATCACGATTGAATCGAGTCTTATAAATTTTTAGAAATATAACTAAAAAAAAAAAAAAATTTCGACCGCCGGGGGGTCGGCAGCCCCCCCCAGCCCAAGGCTGCCGCCGCCCCTGTATAAAGGTCAGCATTCTGCTATTTAAGTAGCTAGTGTTTTTTTTAAATAGTAATATATTAATATAAATTTATACTACCTCTGTTCTGGTCAATTGAACACCTTTAACCGGGCGCGGGAATTAAGAGTTGTGAGTGGTAGTGGAATTAATATTTTATTGATGAATGTGAAAAATTTACTATTTTAGGAAAGTGGCCAATAGACTGGAACGGACGAAAACGGAAAGAATGCTCAATAGACTGGGACGGAGGGAGTATATTAATGTCTCTAAAAACTTGAACTTATGACTTAAACTATAGATAAGATGCTTCTACTTCTAGGTAGGAAATTTAAATAACTAATTTTTATCTAACATTGAGCGAATTGAATAAATTATATATTATATTAATATGATAATATAATTCATAAAATTGCAAATTTAGATATAATTTAAAGTAAAGCATTTCAAAAATTAATTAGTTCATAAAATAAATTACATCCATATTATTTAAAAAATGGTAAATAAGATTTATGATTTAATGTTTAAAAAGATTAATATAATGTATTAAGATCCGTCTTATAATAAAAAATAGTGAAATTGTTTTTCATAAGATTAACTCATAATTGATTGACATTAAATTTATTAATTCATATCATCATTGGCGTGATGATTATTAATATGGATGTCGGAAATTAGTAGCTGTGAAGAAAATGCTCCATGCATTTGGCGCAACAAATATATATAATAATTTAATTTTGTATTCGTTCATGTGAAGAGCATTAGACTATGTTTATCAGTAACCGGCCTAACCACCAAACCTTTATTATATTTTATTAGTTTCTCTCACTTCAACATCACTTCAACCCAATCACAATATTTTGTCAAGTTTATCAATGACCACTCAACCACATTATATATATATATATATATATATATAACTTATATAGCAATTATTAAAATAAAATTGACATAGATTAATAATAATACACACAAAAATATATTTTAAAGAATAGTATATACAATACACTTTAAATTTTAGTAGAAAATAGTATATATATTAGAGAATAATATATTTCCTTAAGAAAATAATTGAGAATAATATATTTCTTATATATATAATATCACAATTTTAGTAGAGAATATTATATATTTCTTAATTTAAAAATAAAAATATATATATCAATATTAGTCTCTATATGTAGAGAATAAAAAATTATAAATTTTGATATATGTTTTATTTATTGTTATTTTATTATTTAAAAGATATAACAATTTTAGTAAGATATTTATACAAAATTAAAATATGCATATCAAAATTAGTCTCTATTTGTAGATAATCCAAAATTATAAATATTGGTATATTTATTATTTATTTTTATGTTATTATATAAAATATAAATCAATATTATTATTGTATCTAAAAAAATTAATGAGCCAATGAAATAGAAACAAGTGTCAAAGTGCAATTAGTATATTAATAAATAACCATTAAAAAGTATGTGGGGCCCACAGACCATTTGTGGTCTCTTTGGTCTCTGATCGACCTTCTCTCTCTAAATTTGTAACATTTTTTATTTTTTTAAAATGCATTTGCTGAGGTGGCAGGTTAGGTTGGGGGTGAGATGTTGCTGTTATTTATAGTCTTAGTGTTGGGTCATTGGGTCGGCCACTCCCCATTTTTTATTTTTTTTATTTTTATACACAAATAATTTTTTTTTTAAAAAAAAATAAAATTATGTAATATCGACTTCACAAAATTATAATTTAATTCTCATAACACTCGAATTCTATATCCGCTCTCTATCATGGTATGGGCAAAACAACATTAAATGTTTAAAAATTAATTAAATATAATTGTTATTATTTATTGTATATGTATATATATGTTATAATATAAATCATTAGTATATAAGATTAAATTAAAATATGAGTATATTGTTAGTGGATTCAATACTAAATATATATGAGTATGGGTATTGTATACATATATACATTAAGTATAATATAAAATAATTATTCTGCAGTACCATTAATTCAAAAAAAAATAAATTAATGGTCTATATTAAAACTTATTCCAAATTATATACTCAATTCTTTTACAAGTCATGTTTAACCATAACATGAATTATATTTTATTAAAAAATACGGCTCCTGGGGGCTTTACCAGGACTAATAAATGGCCTAAAGTTGGGAGTGATCTTAGAAACCAATCACATTCCAGGAAAAAATCTCAATATCGTATTCGCCTAGAAGAAAAATAAAAATTGCATTTTCATTATGGTCTTACAGAACGACAATAACTTAAATATGTTCATATCGCCGAAAAAACCAAGGGATCAACAGGTCAAGTTTTACTACAATTACTTGAAATGTGTTTGGATAACATCCTTTTTCGATTGGGTATGGCTTCGACTATTCCTGCAGCCCGCTAATCATTAGTGTTTTATTATCTCAACAGGTGATAATATCAATTTAAGGGTTAACATTCATTTTTATTTAACAAAAATTTTTAATTATATCATTGGATTACATTTATGTAGAGGTGGCAATTCGTGCGTGTCGGGTCACTATCGTGTCGACACGATAGCGACACGATCTGTTAAGGCCTAACACGAACACGACCTGTTAAGAAAACGCTCGACACGAACACGACCCGACCTGCTAAGGTCTGAACACGAACACGACACGAACACGACACGAATACGATAATGACCTGTTAACGACCCGATCTGTTAACACGATAGTGATCTGTTATCTGATAACACAATATCCATCTGTTACCAGATAACACAATATTAACCTGCTCAAAATTTGATCTGTTGACACGATATGGACCCATTTAAAACCCAACCTAATATTAATAACACAATATCCAATAACATCAATACATAACAAAATATCAGTCTTCAAAAAAATATAAAGCAAACAGCCACAAAAAATCTACCAAAATATAAAGCAAACAATTGTCTGCCACTAAAAAATCTACCAAAAAATCTCCAGAAACAATAAATCTACCAAAATATAAAGCAAACAGCCACAAAAAAATTGTCTGCCACTAAAATTGTAATCTCAGGTTTCAAATTTTCAATTGATGTAATCAGCCAACAAATTGCAAAAAAAAAAAACGAATGGAAGAGGGGAGGGATACCAGAGAGAGCTGTGCGGTGTTGGCGAGCCAGCGAGGGAGGCGTGAGTTCAGTTTGGCGCTGCGACGGTGCACGAGGGATACCGGTGCCGACGCGAGTTCAGGCTACTGCTGGGAGCGACAGCGACACGGGTTGGGAGCTGGGCTTGGGCAGAGTGCGGCGGGGACGGGGGAGGAGTGTGTTGGGATGGTGTGCGATGTAGTCCAGGGACGCCGGCGCCGGCGCGAGTTCAGGCTGGAGCTGGGGGCGGCAGCGGCAACGACAGGGGTGAGAAGTGGGAACTGAGAAGAGAGTGGCGGCGGGCACTTGGGGTTGGGAGACGGGGAGTGGGTTCAATCTATTAGGTTTAATTTTAACTTTTAAGAATATGAATTGTTAAAAAAATAAAAAAATTTATTAACTTTTTTTTTAATGGATAACAGTTCGACACGACACGACACGAAACACGTTAAATAATCGTATAACACGAATCCGACACGAACCCGACACGAACACGACACGAAATTTTCGTGTCCTTATTGGGTTGACACGATAACGACACGAACCCATTAAGGCGTGTCACTAACCCATTATTTTCGTGCGGATTCGTGTCGGGTTATCGTGTCGTGTCAAAAATTGCCAGCTCTACATTTATGCTTATAGGGAGTGGATCACATATTAAAAATAAATTTGTGCTAAATAAAAATGAATTAAACTATTCATTTAAAAGAAATCAATGGTCAGATTTTTTTTCTTCCAAAAGCTAATGCTTAATTGCTTTACAAGTCATGCTTTATGATCTTTGATACCGGACAAGTAGGAAAAATGAAGAGGGAACACAAAAAAATACTACATAGGAACTCGTCACTTTAAGGAATCCACCAAAAGGCTAAGAGAGATAACTAATTAAGAAGAATAAATAATAAATTCAATATTAATAATTTGAAAGATACATCAATAATTCATAAATTTAATATTAATAATTTTAAAGACTTCCTAACCCCCTCGTTTGATACATGCTGAAAATCTGTATCAATCTTAAGTATATGACTTACAAATTAATAAAGAATGACACATAATTGAAAGGGTTATTTAACCATTTTAATAAAAGCATTAATAACTATAATATGAAAATGTTTGCGTAACTATAGCCAGATGTCGAAGAGGCCATATTTCGTTTTGTTTTAATAGATTATGCGTTTGATGCATTTGAGATATAATGAAAATATTGAGAATGGAATTTAAATTACTTAATTCAATTTTAAAAATGCTAAAGTAATGATCAAACAATATTAAAAAAACGATAATCTAATTTAATTCATTTATGGTTGAATTAATTTAGCGGTTCGGGGAAGAAGAAAAGATCAATATAGAAAAGATAGAAAGGATTAGTAATTATGCAGTTTTGATTATTGTCAAAATTATGAATTATTTAAACTTTGTAAAGCGCTAATTAAGAATGAGCTAATCATTAGAAGCTACCCTAATTAATTTCTAAGTGTTATAATTGTTTAGGTTTGACCGGCAAGAAACTTAACAACACGAAGAAACAATTGGAGATATGATCAAGTCAATTGAAGTTCATAACCGAAGAATTGTCAATTATGAGAATGAAATAAAATCAAAACAGGTAGCAGAAAGCTAAGTCTTAATTAAAGGAGCAAAACCACAATAACTCGATCAAGTTATGGGGACACCTCAGTGGGTAACTGAGAGGAGATTTACTGATCTAGTTGACAATTTGCAACGAAACAGGCAGTTGTCATTAATGGGAGAATACCAATATCTTGGATGATTTTATTCATAGTCCCCAATTTTCTCTCCATAACTCCTTAAATAATTGAAATTTAAATAAATGGACATATTTGTCCTTATAGCCTCAAATAAAAACAAAAAAATTGAAGTCACTTACATCTTTTGTAGCCTCGACACTGATTTTCTTTTTAAGGAACACAATTTTAATTTTTTTTCCATTGTTAAAGGTGTTGAGTTAATTAAAAATTTATAAATTAATAAAATATTTTATAGATCAAATTTTTCTATTTTTTATTGTTAAAGAAATCATGCTAATTACAAAAGCTCGGTATTCATATATAGATTATATGACATAGTAATTCTATTTTCTATTTCTTCAAATTATCTTCTTTAATTTCAATACAAATAACCCCTAAATTCTAGAAGTTACTTAGTTTTAGAAAAAAAAATATTTTATTGTTTTTATTTGCTTTTATTCTTTCACCATTATATTTAGAAGATGATTTAATTGAATCATTTTACTTGAAAATTTTGTTATGAGAAGTATATTGTAGATTTGCAGAAAATAATTTTGAAATTTAACGTAATTTTATTCAAAAAAATAAATTATTTGAGAGAAGTGGATGAACAACTGGAAAATAAAAAAAATTAAAAAAACACTGAAAGTAAAAAAATAATTTGAACTAAATTTATTGTTCTGTAATCTGTAATTAATATTTGGGGCTTCAATTTTTTTTTTCACGTATTAGATTTGGTATTTGGGGCCTATACGGAAAAAAATATGTCATTTAAAACAATATTCCAATTTTAATTATTTCTAAACTTCTCATAAATCATTCCTAAGCATACCCTAGTTCGGTGAAAGAAATAAAACTCTCAGGTGCAAGTTATTGATTTTAATGTACTCATAATACGCTAGAAACTCCAGTTGATTATTAATTTGATATTTTCTGCAAAGTTCTAAAGGTGGATTAATCAAGTGTGTAATCAGGCAATCAAGTCGATAAAAATTGAATTAGCATAAGATATATATTGCTACTCAAAAATAATATTAAGGGTAATTCTATTCATATCTTTCAATTTTCTCATTATAACCTCAAAATAATTAAAATTCAAATATTGTTTTAAATGACATATTTGTTCCTGTAGGCCCCAAATACCAAATCTAAAACGTGAAAAAAGATTTGAAACCCCAAATATTAATTATGGATTACAGAACAATAAATTCAGTTCAAACTTTTTTTTTTGCTTTCAGTGTTTTTTTAATTTTTTTTTTATTTTTCAGTTGTTCATCCACTTCTTTCAATAATTTATTTTTCTGAATAAAATTAGGCTGAATTTCAAAATTATTTTCTGCAAATTTACTATATACTTCTCATAACAAAATTTTCAATCAAATGATTCAATTAAATCATCTTCTAAATATAATGGTGAAAAAATAAAAGCAAATAAAAACAATAATTTTTTTTTCTTCTAAAACTAAGTAACTTCTAGAATTTTGGGATTATTTGAATTGAAAGAAGATAAAGGCGCAACACAACCTAATTTTAAGAAATAGAATAAATAGAATTACTATGTAATATAATCTATATATGAATACTGAACTTTTGTAATTAGCATGATTTTTTAACAATGAAAATTAGAGAAAATTGATCTATAAAATATTTTATGAATTTATAAATTTTTAATTAACTCAACACCTTCAACAATGGAAATTTTGAAAATTTTGTTCCTTAAAAAAGAAAAGAAAAGAAAAGAAAACAGCGTCGAGACTACAAAAGATGTAAGGGGCTTCAATTTTTTGTTTTTTGATTTTGTGTATTATTAGATCTATTATTTGAGGCTACAAGGACAAATATATCAATTTAAAAATTATTTGAATTTCAATCATTTAAGGGGCTATGGAGATAAATTTGGAGCTATGAATATAATTTTAAACACAGCCATAATATTTCTCTTCATAGCCACTTTTTAAAGAATATTACTATTTACCCACTAATTCTCATAGCATATAACTTAAAATATTTTATAAAAATATAAATAATTTTAATTTTTAATAAAAATCCATTGAAAAGCTATAGGCTTCATCATTGTTTTTTATCTCTGTAAATCGATGCAGGGCTCTCCATTATTATTGCACAGGTCTATCACCTAATATTGTATTTTTTTAAGTCGGTCAGCGCAACCGCATAAGATAGAATTCGTCAATACGATGAATGCGAAGAATCCCAAATTCTTTAATTCCCTTTGATGAGTTGTTCAGGCGTTGCTAGCCGAATGCCGTTCGCCATTAGTTCTCAAATCCTCCATGGATGATGAGGGCGACGCTATGTTGACGTATGGGACAAATAATTTATTTTAAATAAATTGGTAAAATCTTCCATCCGCCATTAGTGATGAGTAGAGAGACTAAGACTATCCTCATCAGTGACCCGTGTCAATCCAACCATTTAATATAATACTCATTTCTCTTTCATCCACAACTGATCCTATAATCCAATATTATTTACCTCCTCATTCGTAACCCATCTCAACCCTAATTTTTTATTAAAATATTTATTTCTATCTCATATAATATAATATAAAAAAGCATTTTAGCATTTTATAGTTTTAAATAGTAAATTTAATAAATGCCTTCTTATGAACTGAAAATTCACAATTTATTTGACAAATAAAAATTACTACAATTAATACAAATTAAATAGACGAAACATGAATACAACAAATGACTGCCACATGGCCTTCAAACAAATTTCACTATTTTTCTTATTAATATTTTTAATTATTTTTATATTTGTGACTTACTCCTTTTGAGGCACCAATGGGTATAGCCTAAGAGGCGGCGTCGGTAGGATTATTAACAATTTAATAATTACTCATTTTATTTAAGCATTAATTCTTTGGTTTCTTTTATTGAAATATGAGGCTATAAAAATAAGGGTAAAATAAGAATATTTTTTGAAAAATGGCTATGAAGAGAAATATTGTCCCTATATTTAAAATTATCCTATGAATAGAATCACCCTAATATTAATTAGTTTATTCTTTACTGATAGGGTTTTAATATTTAATTAAAAAATAATATAATCTTATTAAAAATATATATAAATTGATTATAAGAGAATAAAAAGGATATGCATGAACATAGAAATCTCAACAAACCCTAAAAATAATCTTCTAAAATTATATGCTATCATTTACTAATAAAAAAGTATACTATTATATTAATTTTAATATTCATAAGCATTCTGCAAAAATGTACAGCTTGCCAATTTAGGTTATTTAATATAACAAGATATAAATTTACAAATCCTAGCACGCCACTTTTGAAAACTCTAACTTTAATAATTTATTAGTAACTGAAAAAATGTAATATAAATAATTATTTAAATATATCCACGTGTGCGATGCCTATAATATAAATAATAGCTGATTTTTAGTTGAGATTATAATTTAAATAAATATTTAAATATATAATATATGAAGTGAATCTGTAGGATTTAGAAAGAAGTTGAGACAGAAACAAATTTTGTGCCATACAATACAAATAAGCATGAAAGAAAACGTGAATAAAAAGCATCATGTGCTCGACTAAAACATAAAACTCAAAATAACAAAGCCTTATTTTGCCCTTTCTGTTAATTTTCTTATTCTTTTAAAATATAATATATATATATATAAATTTCATTTTCTTTTATTTTAATTTTTTATTTATTTATTTTATATATAAATAAAATTATATATATATATATATATATATATATATATATA
>JAPKLW010012283.1:0-10290 GCA_026898455.1 Plectranthus barbatus
CGTTTTAACACAAATTCATGGGCTCCGTTTTTTCGAACCACAACAATATATATACGTAATTATTTTATAATTGAATACTAACATAAAATGTTGTATATTTAGACATTAGATAAATTAAATAATCATATTATTTAATTGTACAACTCCAATAATATTATATTAAATAAATAAATTAAATATATTAATTACAAAAGAATATTACAATATATATAATAATAATAATCATAATAATAATAATATATCATAAAAATTTGATGAGGTCTCACAATTATGTTAAATAATTTGCTATGACATAAAATAAACTATAGTAAGTATTTATTTAACAAGATAGAGTTTTACTAAATAATTTTATAAGTTTGTGAATCTAAACAGTTCTAAGAATTTAATTTATTTAAAATAGAAATTAATATTTTAAAAATCAATTGTTTCTTAAATATTATTTTAAATTATTTATTTAAAATAATATTTATTTAAGTAAAATATAGGTATATCATTTGTGTAACATAAAATTTATTTAAATACTTCCATCTAAATATAAATAAGTATAGTATAAAATAGTTGATATTTATTTTTCCAAAATTTAATAATTTAATTATATTAAAATATTTTAATATTTTTTTAAAAATGGAGTGGTCCGTCGGGCCAACCCGTAGCCCGGCGGGTCCAGCCCGTTTAACCCGCAATCCATTTAACCCGGACCATTTAGCCCGATTTATTATCGGTTAAGAAATTTTCAACACTAACCCGGTATTTAGCTCGGGTTATTCAGGTCAACCCGTCGATCCCGGGCTAAATTGACATCCCTACTTTTGAAGCTATAGCATAATTCAAATGCGATTATATTTATTTCATTTGTAATAATTGAAAAAATGAAACTAGATAAAAAAAATTATTTTTTATTGCCATAATTTTAAATACATCATGTAGTAATTTTTTATTTAAATTGATGGGATTTTTTTCCGTTTAAAATTTAATGACTTATATAATTTTTTTAGTATTAGTGTGAGGATTTTTTTTTTGACAATAGTTATAATATTCGTAAAAAAGTGACTGTCAACGTCGAAAATCGTAATTTGTAAATCTAACAACACCAAAAAAATAGCTACAATGTAGTATACAAGGAAGTATATAGAAACTTATAATGTAAACTTTTATTTTAGTTATTAAACACTATTTTTCTAAATCAGAATTCAATGATTTTGATATTGCTTTGATTCATGACTTATTGAATATTCACAAAAAAGATTAACTATTTACATCTCAAACTAAAACTTATTAAGCACTTTAATATACATACAATTATTATGTATTTATAATAGCAACATTTATATATATTGTGACATATATTACTTATTAAAATTATAAATATCGTTCGCTATATTTATATAATTTTATAAAATACTTAAATATAATATTTTGTGCAACGTACGGGTGAAGTACTAGTATATATTAAAACAAAGAAGTCTAAAAAAACTGTTCCCGCCAAAATTATAAAAGAAAATGAATATTTAAAATTTTAAGCAAAAAATTTTAAAAATATTTAAGTAGTATAGTTGGTGTATGGTGGTGATATTAAGTTTCTATTTATCTAAGAGGTTCTGTGTTCAAACCTCATCCTTAACATATATATAAATTTTTACTTTTTTACACAAAATTATCTCGTCAATTATTAATTAAATAATTATTAATTAATACTAATCATAATAATCATTTTTGTACAATAAATATAGTCGGTCTTATTTTCAATTTCTATAATCCATAATAAAAGACAATTATCTTATAATTCCCCTCCCTATACTATATGTATATAATTACATATATATTTATCTATAACTTACACACACACACACATATATATATATATATATATATATATATATATATTTTTTTTTTTAAATATACGCCATCAATTCAACTTATTTTCCCAACATAGTACTTCCAAATACCCATGCGTAACTTCCAAAATCTCAATCCCCAATACAAATTATCTCCATAAACTTCAATAATTCCCCAAAATATAGATATAAATCTCAATTCAAATTTCCAACATCCAAATAAATAACTCCAATTGTTTTCTCACTTATGATTTATCCTTTAATTACATCCGAATAATTTGGACACGCTTGAATTTAAACACGGGGTATTACATTTTCACTTTCAAATAAGTTCGCTAAAATTTTGAAGACTTTTGTCAGTCTTTATTAATATTTTCTCAATTTCAACTAAAGTGAAATGTTTTATATCTTCAACCGACAACATAAGAGCTGCAAAATGTATAATTTGATTCAGAACATACAAAAAATCATAAGCAAAATACCCGAATTTCAAGAATCTTTGCATTTTTTTATAAAGTATGTCATCTAAGAGGTAAGTCCAACACATCTCCCATACAACTTTGGGCTTGGTCATTGATTTCGCAATGAGTAGATTGCAAAATAGACGTCTTACAGATTCTGAAGTTCCCCAATGATATCATTTTCTAACAAACCCAAAGCAAAATACACATCTCGATATGACTCATAGTAAAATCCATCTATAAGCATCATATCCTCGTGGCATTCAGCACCACAAACCTCATTTATCAGCATCCAGAGATAGTACGAATCACCACTTCCTAGTGGAACATAGTAACACTATCCTATTGAATACTTTTTTTTTTCATGGAACTCATTCTCTTGTATTTTGTTTCCACACAAATTTTGTAGAAAACTCAATGTACATCAACTTTTAGCTTCTGGATATTTCTTGTTTGCCTCAAACCAATCGAGAAACATGATACGACCAACACTTGGTCAATTCACTACATATTTGATCTCATCTTTGTCATTGAAATACACTTGTTATTTATTCTTTAAGTGAAAACTTAAACGTTCAACTGGTGGATCTGTAAAATTAATATCAAATCCAAAAGTCCTCCAAGCTGCCTCACATGGTGAAATATACCTACAATCATAGTACATCTTTATCTTATCTACTGGTTCTCCTTGTTTCTTATCATTTATGCTCACACAAAATTTAGTTGTGGCTCGATCATTTCTCTTATTTATATACTTGAATAAGTACTTGATGGATCTTGATTGATTGTACCATTTCACGTTCATGTATGCTCCATAAGAGATCAATAGGTATTTGTTGTGTGGAACAACAAATCTATTATCCAAATTAACTCCATTTTTTGTTGATTGTCCTGCAATTATCCCTATGTCTGTATTGGGATAGTCATCGTGATCAACATAACTCTCTTCTAAGAATTTATTTGGAAAATTCTTTGTGCATTTACGTGTTGCCATTCACCGTGAGTTCATTCGAGCAGTACTGCATGGTCCGTGAATCATGAACTCAGATACTTTATAATAACATTCATCCTCAACCTTGTCAGGTATTTATGCCAATAATCTTATCTATATCAGAACCCGTTGGATACTTATCATCATTAAATAAAGTGCCCATGATGTCTCCACAGCACTTTAACAAGCGGAATTGACTTATCCCGGAGCTCTTGCATCTTTCGATCCACAATAGCCTCTGGCTTTTCTTCATACTGTAAGTTTAGATTCAGGACCACTTTTTCTTGGTGGATCACATGTCTCGGGTCATAAACATGCTTTCTCAGTTGTGACACGTGAAACACATTATGTATATTGCCCATACTCGGGGATAATGCCAATCTATACACCACTGGACCAATGCGCTCTAGTATCTCGTATGGTCCCCCATAGCGCGGTCTCAGTTTGCCTTTCACCCCAAAGCGCACTATTCCCTTGGAGGGTGAAATCTTGAGGAATACCTTATCCCCAACTTCAAAACACACTCTGCCTTCCTAGAGTCGGCATAAGACTTCTGCCTACTCTGCGCTTCCCTGATTCTTTCTCTGATTTGTCGGACTATCTCAATCATCTCACTGATGGCGTCCGGTCCAATAACCTTTTGTTCTCCTACCTCGTCCCAATATAGAGGGGAACGACATTTTCTTCCATACAAAGCCTCATAAGGAGCCATTCCAATTGTTGCATGAATACTGTTATTATAAGCAAACTCAATCAGAGGCAAAATCGGCTCCCAACTGCCTCCTTGATCCAAAACAACGGTTCTTAACATGTCCTTGAGAGTTTGGATTGTCCTCTCTAATTGACCACCCGATTGAGGGTGAAACGCCGTACTGAAATTCAAGCGAGTACTCAGCTCCTGTTGCAAACTCATCCAGAATCGAGATGTAAACTTCGCATCTCTGTCAGACATGATTGACTTCGGCACTCCGTGCAGTCTGACTATTTCTCGGACGTATATCTGAGCTAGCTTGTCTGATCCATAATTTACCTTAATCGGTAAAAAGTGAGCGCTCTTCGTTAGACGATCCACAATAACCCATATCACCGTATTTCCCTTCTGTGACCTTGGTAATCCTGTCACAAAATCCATGATGATGTGTTCCCATTTTCACTCAGGATTGTCTAACGGCTACCACTTTCCATACGGCCGTTGATGTAACGCCTTGACCTGTTGACAGACCAGACAGTTCTTCACATATAAAGCTACATCCTTTTTCATACCATCCCATCAGTACTTGGTTTTCAGATCTTGGTACATCTTAGTACTTCCTGGGTGAGCGGTATGCGGCGTATCATGAGCTTCACTCAAAATCTCATTCCTCAACTCTTCATTGCTTGGCACCAAGATTTTGTCTCTGAACAGTAAAGCATTATCAGGTGCCTCCCTGTACTCACTGATCGGCTCAACTCTCAATTTCTGGCGCAACTTTTCCAGTTCCATATCTCTTCTCTGTGCTCCAAAGATCTTCTCTCTCAAATTTGGCACTACAGCCATAGCTGCCACTTCGCTCTCCTTTCTTATCGAAGACGATATAGCTTCTAAGCAAAGTCTCTCGAATTCTCTGATCAGTCTGCTCTCTGCTGTAAGCATACAACCCAACTGAGCTTCTTCATTTCTGCTCAAGGCGTCAACTACTGAATTGGCCTTGCCTGGGTGATAGTTTATGGTCAAGTCGTACTCGTTCACGAGTTCAAACCATCTTCTCTGCCTCATATTCAATTTCTTTTGTTCGAAGAAGTACTTCAAACTCTGATGATCCGTGGATACGGCTCACTTCACCCCATACAGATAGTGTCTCCAAAATTTTCAGCGCATAGATTACAGCTGCTAAATCCAAATCATGAGTTGGATAATTCATCTCATGCGGTCTTAATTGCTTTGATGCGTAAGCTCTCACCTTTCTTATTTTGCATCAATATTCATCTCATTCTTAGATGTCTCTGAGTAAACCTCAAAATTCTTATCTGCTTCAGGTACTGCCGGGGTAAGCACGATCGTCATTAACTGCTTCAACCTTTGGAACTCTCTTCACATTCTTTCATTCAGACGAACTTTACAACCTTCTGAAGCAACAGTGTCATCAGCCTCATCGTCTATAAAAAGACTTTCAGTAACCTTCGTAATAACCTGCTAAACCCAGAAAACTACGAATCTCATTCGGTGACGGTAGTGATTTTCAATCTATCACCGTCTAAAACTTGGCTGGATCCACCTTGATTGCATTAGCCGAAACAATGTGACCCCGAAATGTCATCTCTCTCTCGACCAGAGCTCACATCTGCTGAACTTTGCCCGCTTCTTCCTATCTCTGAATGTTTGAACACCGTTCTCACTACTGCTTAAGTTCCTTATTGTTCTTCGATTATGAAAACGTTGTCGATATGGACCATAACTCGTAGGGTCAGGTCTGGTTCTAAAAACTGTCTTCAGTACGTCTTCCTTCTTAATCCTCCACTGATAATAACCCGACCGAAAATTTATCTTAGAAGATGTGCTCACTCCCTTGAGTTGATCGAACAAGTTATCGATTTTAGGCAACAGATAACGATTCTTCAAGGTCAACTTACTTAACTCTCGATAACTAAGCGCATTCTCATCGACCCGTCTTTCTTCCTTGACGACCAGGACCGGAGCTCTCCACGGCAAAATGCTTGGCCAAATAAACCTCATCCCAAATAATCTTGAAGTTGCACCTTCAGCTCTTGAAACTCTTAGGCGCCATTCGATACGGTGTTTTGAAATCGGTGTTGCTCCTGGTTCTAGATCGATCACGAATTCCATTTTTCTAGCGGCCATCTATCCTGGTAACTCTTAGAAATACATCTTCAAATTCTCGAATGGACATATCCTGGACGGCTAATTCCTCTTTTTCCTTCACCTTCCAACAAAACCCCAATATTCTCTGGTTTCCAGTTTTTTGACAAAAATTTCGAGACCAGTACAACTGAAATAACTGGTATCCTCTGTCTTCTTCGAGATCCAAAATAAAAGATTGACCACAGAATCTTAATCTTCCTCTCATAACATAAAATCGTCGCTTTATTCTCGGTTGGCCCAATTCATTTCTAGAATTATATCCACATCTTACACGTCCACAACATTTAACTCGACTACCAATTCTCATATCTCTATAATCTGATTGTCCAATCACGATAGACTAAGGTATTCGTAGTTGTCTCCCGAAACAACGCTAAGCTCAGTTCCTGACTATTCTTCTCTACCTCAAGCCTTACTAATTCATCACATGATGATAAATATTAATTTAAATCGTATTATGTTGTCTTCCGCTTTACTATTCCCAAGAGCATACACTCAATTCTCCTCTGATTATTTTCCCTTGGCCTCGGCTTTTACCACAACATCGTCTTTCCCATAATCTCTATATTCCTGACATTCGTTGATCTTGCAAGTCCTCTAAGTGGAAATCCCAACACAGTCCGATGACTCGGTCCTTTGACCCTTTAACCTTATCTGACTCAAACTCGGCCCCGAGTTAAACTATTAACTTCCTTTGCTAGAGTTCTCTTCAGTTGGTAAGCACCAAGGAATTGAAGGAATAGTCATAGCAACTCATTTAAGTAATGAAGAACGTACTTCAATTTAGACATGCTTAAACAAGGAATAACATGTTTGTTTTTAAGAATCCAATAAAATATGCAACAATTTGCATACTTAATCCAAAAGAGACAATCAACAATTTAAGTGACGAATACGAACAAGACATACCTTGCGTGCTAATTTAAACGGTTCTCTTAAGAGCAAGGGTTTCAAATGTGCATACTTGATCTCAATAAAGCGAATGGGATCAAAATCAACTCAGCATGCTCATAAAATGAATATTTTTCAATGATCAAAAGACAGATCAGAAAGTCTGATTAAGCATGCTTGTTTCAAGAATACAATTTGAGTAATGGATGATAACCAAAAATATAATTTTGCATGCTTAACGAAATTATGTATACTTGACATCAAGGAGGTTTAGTACGCATGCTTAACTTCAACGAAACAAATGAGAATGAATTCGATTTAGCATGCCTGAGAATTAGATATAATTTGGCGATCAAAAGGTAATAAGGAAGTGTAGTAGCAACGCATATTCATTTGCAAATGGACATGCCAATAACTTATAAAAAGGGTATGCTTCGAATTCAGAAGAAATAAGGAATATTAACCACATCATCTTAGAAGAATCTCAACAACAAAGTTTGAACGAATAATACAACTCCTTGGAATTCATGGATCAATCAGATGAGTTATTAAGAATCAACATTACTAGGCATGCTTGAACAAGGAGACATACTAACATCCAAAAGTTCAATTGATGATAGCTTCCGAATAAGCATGCTCATCTGAAAGAAGTCAAATCCAGGAACAAACACCAATAGACATACTGGAAAGAAGGAACAAGAACAACTTGTCCATTTTCAAGAGATCAAGTGAGATAAACGAGAAGTGAGCGTACTTGATTCAAAAGAACAAGTTAGCAATCAAGAGAGAAAATGAGGTCATGGTGAAATCACACATGATTAAAGATCATAGAATCGTCAAGTAACCAAGGCAGAATCCCAACTGGTTCAAAGAATGGTACAAAGTGTTGGCAGCACAAAACCAATGTGGCAAAATGATTCTGCGATTTATCAAGTGTAGAAAGAATTATATCGAAGAGGCTATGTTGCGAATAACTTTAATCTCAAGCGCAAGGAATTCGGGCATTAAATAAAACAATGTCCTCCAGTTAGCTCAGTGTTGGAAACGAGTAGGATATTCAAAAGCTCACAAACTGATAGTTTGGAGAAATCGAGAAAATCTTACCAAGCCAGAAGAGAACTTTTCCTTCATAAGGTACTAGTAATTAGCCGAACATAATAAGGCAATCTAACATTTTCATAAGACATTACTTGGCTTGCCATCCGATCCGCCTTACATCCAAACAGTGAGTGTTATTGACACGGTTTTCATCGTACCAAAATTTAGGATCTTAAAATATTTCCATACACAAAACTTCCTTTCAAATGAGAGTCTTTCGTTTATTGCCTTCATGACGCATCAGACAGTTCTCACTTATTGTTACTTTTTCTCATAGATTCGTCATAAAATTCTGGATTCTCATCACGTAATGCTTCGCATCATAATCATTTTCAAGTACTTAGTGCTTGCTGTTATACAACGCAACAACGCACCCCTTTGTTTGTGAGGAGTGATTTGCGATTCGTTCACACTCAACCATGCCATTCATAACTCCAACACTTCCAGGTTAAACCAAGACTGTGGTTCTCGTCTCACACTATCCACAACAAAAATTCAACTAAATCCAGTCAACCTTATCAAATTTAATCACAAGTGGCTGAAGCCTGGCTCCATTACCCACAAAAACAAATGTAGCTGGAGCCCTGCTCCTGAACCCGCAGAAACAATGTTTTCAAAGAACATTATCTATCAGTCTTCGTTCAACACATAAATCATCCTCCAAATCATCTTTCGATCAATTCTAAGTAAATACTCAAAATATCTCCAAACATTTTACCTTTCAACTCAATTTTATCGAACAATCAGTGTCAGCATTCTTGCATAACACGGAAACAACACCAATCATTTTGTCTCAACCTCCCTTTTCAACATAAATATCATTTCTTTTCAACTTTTCTGATTATTTCCGTTATTTACTCAAATACTTTCAAAATGACCAACTAATACTCCAACACACCCCGTGTCTTGGTGGTTCTCCATCCTCCGATACTCTATACCGAGGATTCAAATGGACCCCCGTACTCACGCACTAACTCAAGTCTCGACTATAACTGCCAAGCTCTCTGTGCATTCTGCACACTCAATACCAACTAACTCTGTACGTTTTACACAGCCACAACTACTGGATTATTCCAGTCCCAAAGAAATTTTCAATTTCACAACTACATGACCAATTCAACAAGTTCAAATGCCTTTTCAAGGCCATCAATTCATCATTCAGTCCATTCTATAGCTCATTTTTCTCTAATGCATCTATAGCCATAACATTGAGGTTTAATTACTTGCAATTTTCTCAAATATCCAATCAGTAATTTCACAATTAAATCAATTCACATTTTAAGAAGGTCACCTCACCGGTGCCAATAATCCACAAAAATTTTCAACGTATAACATCAAAACTTTTCAATCAATAAATTCTCAACCTCCATAATCACAACTTCTCAAATTACTCCCATAAACAATAATGTTAGCATTCTTGTTTAACATAAAATTCAATCTTCTCAATCAACCCATCCTTTTCACTCCATAATGAATTCGTTTTCTTTTCAAATCTCAATTACTTTCAAAGGACTCATACTGTTTCAAAACATTCAAATCGTACTGAAATTGCAAGTAGGGAAACTTTAGAAACTTTAAAACATACCTCAGGTAGCGCAGGATGGAGTAGGGTGTAAGCATGGAGAGTATTTCTCACGATCCTTCCACAAAATAAAAACACTTCTATGACTCGAAGTTTTCAAGAATTTTGAAATTCTCTTAAAAATTTGAAAACTAAAGCTCTGATACCACCTCTGTAACGCCCCCATCTGACCTTCCCAATATGAGGCCACGTTACATTGATGTTTCAGGTTTTGATGAGCATTTCAGAATATTCAAATAAGAACAAGACTTAAATTTTAAATTTAAGATAGTTAAACAGTAGAAATAAATCCTTCGAGTCAGATAACAAAACAGAAATTCGGTCAATTAAACATACAAAAGAGGGAAGGAGATTTTCAGAGAGCGGTGCAGCAGTGTGTGTAGCGTGATGGTGACATGTATATGAAGATACATGTCACAGGATCTTTAAACTTTGCAAAAACTCTTCACTTCTCCAGCTTACACCCCGCTACTCCCATCCCTGCTGCTTAACCTGCACGTTTTAGAAAGAACGCGAGGGGCTGAGTACTTTCGTACCCAATGAGAAACATGCCCGAAATCATACATTATATA
>JAPKLW010012285.1:0-10289 GCA_026898455.1 Plectranthus barbatus
CACATTTTCCGCTGCCAAGTTATACCCTGATAAACCGGGACCAACAAGTGGTATCCGAGCCAGGTTCTTACAGACCGTTCGTATCTGAGTCGCTTAGGACCGTGATCCGCGTTTCCTTGCGCTCTCTCACTTTTTGTTCGTTTGTCTGTTTAGCTCAGGTATCTCAAGATGAATAATCCGAAGCTACTCGACTACAAGTCTGTGAAGTATGATATATGGCGGAAGAGGTCGCTCATCTCTCTTAAGAGCATCCATCCAGAGATGAAAGATGTGCTGGAGACAGGGCCGATTGAGATAACCAAGATTCAGCACCAGCTAGGAGATCGTCCAGCAGCTGTGATCCCAAAGCCCCAAGACGAATGGACTTCTGAGGATAGGAAGCGGAATCAGTTGGATTCCATTGCTCACGAGTTAATCCTGGCTTCTCTTCCAGAGTCGCTGATGGAGGAAGCCCTCCAGTTTGATAATGCCAAGGGAGTATGGGATTATCTTGATAGTCTATGTCAAGAAACTGACCAAATGAAACGCAACAAATTGCAGGTTGCAGTGGACAAATATGAGTCCTTCCAGATGCTGACTGGAGAAACCATCAAGGAGATGGAGGCGAGATTCAACGCCATTGTCAGCGAGCTGAAGTCTCTGGGCAGAGAGTACGACAATGCTGATCTTAACTCGAAGATCCTGTCCAAGATGCCTAAAGAAGATTGGTTCGTGAAGACGACAGCTCTGAAGGAAAAGGACATGTCCAAGATGACTCCCAAGGAGTTGTTTGCTCAGTTACAGGCACACGAGTGGGACATCCAGATGGTGAATAAGAACGAGGCCATCAGGAATATTGGATCCCCCAGCGTTAAAGCTCAGGACGAGGCGTACTTCGTCAAAAAGGACTTCAATTGGAAGCACAAGAAGCCCTTCCATGCTGAGAGACCCGCTGCACAGCACAACCAGCCGAAGGAGATCCAGTCCGCATCAGGATCTCATTTCAAAGGCGGCGAGAGCTCTATCGCTGAACTAGAGCAACAGATGAAAAGACTGGCTTTCCTTCTGGAAAAAGCCAAGTCAAAACAGGGAGTTTCTTCTAGCTCATCTGATGGAAAATTTGTCAAGAGAGCTCCTCGTGCTTGTTTTCAGTGCCAATCCCCTGATCACTTAAAGTTTGAATGTCCACAGGTGGACAAAACTGAGAGGGAAAGGCTGAAGAAGCTCTTTGAAGAGCGTGCTTCCAAGGCTGTTGCCAAAGCCATGCTGACCAGGACGGAGGTGCCTGACATACCCGATCATGATGATGGGGAGTTCGAGTCAGATGGAGAGTCAGAAGAAGAAGCTCTCCTGGCGTTTATGGCAGCTCTCGGAGAAGAGCCAGCTGAAGAAGATGCTGAAGATGAGGAACAACTGGCACTTGCTGCTGACAATGAGGTACAATCAGTTCCTCAACTGCATATCATGCCAGTACAAATCATAGACGATTCTGAGTCGCATTGCTCCGACTCAGAAGACGTCACTTTAGATGTTCTTCAGCATGAATTTTTAAAATTTTATGAAATAAAAAATGTTTTGGCTGGTGAAAATGCTTCGCTGAAAGGTCAAATTACTGTTTTGACCAGTGAGATTGAAAAATCGAGGTCCATCAGCGAAGAGCTAGCAAGTTTGAAAAAGGCTCATTCTGAATTGCTCCAAGATTTCCAAATTGCAAAAACTGAACGAGATAACTTTCACAATCTCGTTCTGGAGCAAGAAAACAAAATCAATTTTCTAAATAAAGGCTCGAAAGACTTGGAGGCAGCTCTAAGTCATTGGAGAAAGCCTTCTGATAAGTCCGGGTTGGGATTTACAAAAGATTTGAGCATAAATCAACCCGAACAAATCAGTACTGGTAAGGGTAAGGGCCAACTGGCAAATGCATCAGCACCAGCTGGTTATGCCAGTCAGTCCCGTGTGGCTGATCAGCACAGGAACCATAAGTCCAGATGCATTGGTGAGTCATCAAGACAAAATCCTCAACTGGCAAGATCCTCTGCTGACAGGACGCCAGCACACCCCAGGACGCAGACTAAGCCAAATTATTCTAAGGCAAGGAAGTCAGCGTCAGCTGCCAGTAGAATCCGACAGCCAGCACCAGCTGTCAAAGGATTCCACGCACAACCTTACAAGTATGCCAGTTACCAGCATACTCACAAGGGGTTCCAATCTCAGCAGAACACTGAGAGAAGGACATTTTCCGATAGGAGGAATACCTATCGGAGGCCTGAGCCCAATCACAAGTTTTATTCAAGGGCTGTGAAGGCTAGCCATGGTGGCTCACACTTTGAGAGACCACAAAGGCATCACAATCAGCCGGAAAAACATTTCCGAGGCTCTCAGCGGAAGAATACTTCCAATGGAGCTACACACACAGCCACACCTTCCAAAACCATGCATTATTTTAGAAGGAAGGGAAAGGCTACAGGTGATGTCAGCAAGGGTAACACCAAGCTGAAGATCACACAAGTCTGGATTCCGAAAGGAATGATCCAGAGATCTAACCCTGCAGGACCCGCTGATGATCGGGGACCTAAATGATTCTATTTTTCTTGCAGGAACTAGGTCATGCAAGTCAGCTTCAGAGGTCGAGCGAGTGGATCATTGATAGTGGTTGCTCTGCTCATATGACTGGTGAGGAGTTTCTGTTTTCTGAGCTCACCAAGGTCAGAGGACCTCCAGTTATCTTTGGTGATAACTCTAAGGGGCGAGTTATCAGCAAGGGATGCATCGAGAAGGATGATGTCCGAATTGTGAACGTATCCCTTGTTACCAACCTGAAGCACAACCTCCTGAGCATCAGTCAGCTGTGCGACAATGGTTATACCATTGTGTTTGACAAGTCTGGGTGCCAGATCAAGAATGAAGATTCTGGTGAGACCAAGCTGAGAGGTGTCAGGAAAGGAGGCCTTTATGTCGTTGACTGGCAAAGCGGGAAGACTGATACATGCTTTGTAGCCACCAGTTCCATGGAAACTAACTGGCTGTGGCACAAAAGGTTAAGTCATCTGAACTTCAAAACTATTAATTACCTAACCAAGCATGATCTTGTAGATGGTCTTCCCAAGGGTGGGTTCAAGAAGGAAGGAATTTGCAAGGCATGCCAGCAAGGCAAGCAAACCAAGAAGTCCTTCAAGAGCCAGTCACCTGTTTGCCCCAGTACCAGTCAGGTACTTGAGCTGTTACATATGGACCTGTTTGGACCAGTAACGCCGCAAACCATTGGAGGAAGGCGATATTCGCTGGTGGTAGTCGATGACTACTCGCGCTATACCTGGGTAAAGCTTCTCAGAACCAAGGATGAGGTGAAGGTGATTCTTCCTGAGTTGATCATCCAAGCTCAGAATCAGAGAGAAGCAGTGGTAAAGCGAATTCGATCAGACAATGGGACTGAATTCTGCAACGGTCCGCTGATGGATTTTTGCGCGGAGGCCGGGATCAAGCATGAGAGATCTACACCAAGGCAACCGCAGCAAAATGGACTGGCAGAACGTAGGAACAGGACGCTGAAAGAAGCAGTCCGGTCCATGCTGGCTGAGTCCGGCTTGGGACAGAGTTTCTGGGGAGAAGCGTTGGTGACTGCCTGCTACACTCAGAATAGAAGCGGGATCAACGACAGACTCCAGAAAACTCCCTACGAAGTGTACTTTGGTCGTAAGCCTTCTATAGCTCATCTTCGTGCATTCGGTTCACCATGTTATATCCATAATAATGGGAAGTCGAAGTTATATGCTTTCTCGCCTAAAGCTGATGAGGGTGTGTTTGTCGGATATGGACATCCCTCTCACAAGGGCTATAGAGTATTTAACAAGACTACCCAGCTTGTGGAAATAACATGCAATGTTGTTTTTGATGAAGCTACTTTAGTGCGCAGGACCTTACGCCAACTGGCTGAAGATGTTCCTGAGGTCGAGGATGTCAGCGACCAGTTGGGCAGGAATTCTTCCGATGCTCAACCAACTGGTTCGACTAGACCTATGAATGGATCATCTTCACAACCAGTTCCCTCAGGTGCCCATCAGCAACCTGAGAGGGTCGGTGATGCAAATGACCTTGCTGAGACCTTACACTCAATCTCCCTGAGTGGATCTTGCAACAATCTAGGGGGAATCCCTACTGGCCTTTTTGAAGAAGAAGGCAATGATGGACCAGCTGGAGTGGATGTTCCAGCTGATGCTGACAACGTTGGTGAAAGTTCAGACAACCAGTCAGAAGGTGATGCTGATGAAGTTGTTCCAACTGGTGAAGGTCCAGCACCAGCTGATGTTGCAGCCCCGACTGGTGGAAATGTGGAAGCACCAGTCGTCAGGACAGATGAACCTGTTTCACAGCCGGCACCAGCAGTCGCTGGTTCTCCCAAATGGCTGAGGGATCACCCAACTGATGCTATTCTTGGTGATCCGGAAGGTTCTGTCCAGACTCGACACGGCAGTGCGCTCCTGAGTTGTTTTATCTCTCAAATGGAACCTACTTCCATAGGAGTTGCGCTGGAATCCGCTGATTGGATTAATGCCATGCAAGAGGAGCTTGCAGAATTCACTCGCAATAACGTTTGGGACTTGGTGGAGAGACCATCACATCAGTCAGTGATTGGCACCAAGTGGGTTTTCAAGAACAAGCGAGATGAGAATGGCACCGTGGTCAGAAATAAAGCTCGTTTAGTCGCCAAAGGTTACAGGCAGTGTGAAGGGATCGATTTCGATGAGACCTTCGCACCAGTTGCCAGAATGGAGGCGATACGGCTGTTCCTTGCGTATGCAGCGTATCACGGCTTCACAGTGTTCCAGATGGATGTGAAGAGCGCCTTCTTGAATGGCGAGCTAAAAGAAGAGGTATATGTCGAGCAACCTCCAGGCTTTGAAGTTGGCACCAAGGTGTACAAGCTAAGGAAGGCCCTGTATGGATTGAAACAGGCGCCCAGGGCTTGGTACGAAACGCTGTCACAATTCCTCACCAGCAATGGATTTCGGAAAGGGAAGATTGATAGGACTCTCTTTCTTCTCAAGGATGGAGGTGACATGCTGATGGTGCAGATCTATGTTGATGACATCATATTTGGATCAAGGAATATAATTCTCTGCGAGAAGTTTTCTCAACTGATGCAGACATCATTTCAGATGAGTATGATGGGCAAGTTAACATACTTCCTAGGACTCCAGGTCCAGCAGTCAGCTGATGGAATTTTTATCAGCCAGCGGAAGTATACAAAGGACTTAATCCAGAAATTTTGCCCAGAGAAAACTAAGTCCCTCAGAATACCTATGAGCACCAGTTGTCAAATATTCCTTGATGAGCAAGGTGAATCAGTTGATCCTACCATTTACCGAGGAATCATTGGATCACTTCTCTATCTCACAGCCAGCAGACCCGACATTTCTTATTCAGTCGGAGTGTGTGCCAGATTTCAAGCAAATCCGAAGAAGTCACACATGGAAGCTGCCAAGAGGATAGTGAAATATCTGAAGGGGACTGAATCTCTCGGAATATGGTATCCCAGGAATGATGAGCTTACACTCATTGGATATTCAGATTCAGACTTCGCTGGATGCCGTATTGACCGAAAGAGTACCAGTGGTACGTGTCAGTTTCTAGGACACAAGCTAATCAGTTGGTTTAGCAAGAAGCAGCACTCAGTTGCTACATCTACCACTGAGGCTGAGTATGTTGCCGCTGCCAGTTGTTGTGCTCAAATAATTTGGATCAAGCAACAACTGGAGGATTATGAAGTGGACACTGGCTGTGTTCCAATCTATTGCGACAACAACAGTGCTATGTGCATCACGAAGAATCCGGTTCATCACTCCAGAACCAAACACATAGATATTCGACATCACTTCATTCGTGACCATGTCGAGAAGAAGGATGTCAGCGTGGACTATATCAGAACTGAAGATCAACTGGCTGACATCCTCACTAAGCCACTGCCAGAAGCAAGATTTAAGGAGTTGTGCATCAAACTCGGTCTTATGGAGATTGATGTGAGCCCAAATGATGAGGAAGAATGAGTCCCAGCTCTCATTCTGTTCTTGATCTTCTGGAGGACGCTGATTACGACTAAGTCCAAGCTCTTAGTTGTTTTCATTTAAGTGGTATCTCTATTTAACAACTGGTGTCTACTGGCGGAATCTTGCCAGCATAGGCCATCAGTTGAAGCGAAATTGGGTCCCAGCTCCCAATTCCAAGAGAAGAGAAGATTATGCGGAATAAAATTGAGTCCAAGTGCTCAATTTTCCATCTTTCCAGTTGCCAGCTGATAACTGATGGAAGTTTGCCAGCAGCCAGTACTATCAGCAAGTGGAATCAGTTGCTAACTGATGAAGAGGCCAACCAGTTAGGGGGAAGTATGAAACTGGTATATGCAACTGATGACCAGTCATACCAGCTGTCTCAGAAAAGGCGGGATTGTTCAAATCCAAGTAGCGTGTACAGCTCTCAGAAGTTAATGCGGCATTTAATGCCACATTTAATGCGCACAGCGTCTGCGCAGTGCGACGTTTGGTTGCCACCAATCGCTGAGCGCCACGTCAGCTACACGACGTAGCCCACGTCAGCACGTCCGCGCACGTCGCACAGGAAACCGGGCCTGCTGATGACCGTCGATCCCCGCTTGCTGAGTGTTGATCTTGATCGTCTGATCCTGCATGGACTTGGGTATAAATACCCGATGCCTTTCGACGGAAAAACCTTTTACGATCGATTAATTTCAGAAACCCTACTCTCTCAAGCTTTCCTTAAGATTTCTTCTGAAATTATGGCTTCATCTTCCCGACAACCAGATGATAACCCTCCATCTCCATCTACATCTTCTTCGTCTGGTTCACCAGACTTACCAGTCGTAGAAGCCCACATGCCGACTTACACTGGCATCACGCAGATGGACGATGTAGACTACACTCTTCCATTCGCCCGCCTGGTTCAGTTGAACAAACCAGCGACCAGGGCTCAACTCTCGAATGCGCAAATCAGGGCGGCGCAAGTTCAGAAAGAAAAAATTCTGAACGAGAAGCTGGCGCGCAAGAATTATGGAGCGGAGTTGATCAAGATGATCGACCGGGAAGGCCTTCGACAATATCTGACGGCAAGACCCGAGACCTTCCATCCGCATATGGTGGCGGAGTTCTATGCACGGGCCGTGATTGCTGACGGGAGGAAGTCCTTCACCACTTCCGTCTTCGGCCATCTGATCACTGTCAGCGCCGAATACCTCGCCAACTTGTTCGGATTGAGGAACGAGGGCATGGAGATAGCCACCTACTTCCACAACGATGTAGAGGAGTTCAGGAGGCGGTGGACTCAGTGGAAGAAGGAGGGGGTGACGAGTTTTCGCACTGGAATGCGGAAGTCGGAGATGGACGACTGGTGGCAGATGGTGTGCGACATCGTCGTCAGGATGTTGCAATGCGAAGTTGGCTCATATGCTGAGTTGAGCCTGCGCAAATTCTCCGTGATGTGCGCGCTGGTGGATGGAGTGGAAGGGAACTGGGCCGAGTTCTTTTTCGGGAGACTGCTGGAGAATGTTGACCGCAACATCAACATCCCAATTGATGGGACGTTCACTCACTCCGTATCCTTTGGGCTGCGGATCAGCCATATTTTGGAGATGGAGATTGGAGATGGAGTGGACCAGGGGGAGCAACTGGTGAGTTCGGATTTCATTCCGCCCACCAAGGAGCAGGCAAAGCTGCCCCGCCCTGACTACCATAAGCCGCGGAGGCTGAGGGGAAAGACAGCAGTCGACCCAGCCACGGTCGTTTCGGAGGAAGAAGAAGAGGATGAGGGGGAACAGGTGCCAGTCATGGCACAGCCGCTGACGGAGGAGGTTAGGGCCGAGCTGAAAAGGAAAATGGAGACCGAGTCTCTTTTTACCCAACTGGAGGATGCGGAAGTGGAGGCTTCTGGCAGTCGCCCTCAACCAGTTATGAAGGCGCCAGTCACCAAGAAGCCCTCCCGCAAGAAGCCTAAGACTTCCCAGCACCATCAGCCACCATCAGCTGTGGCATATCACCCCGATTCTGGGAAGATCTCCATCCCAGTCAAGAAGTCCGTTCTGGGGCTGACTGAGGAGGAGACGCTGGAGAAGATGACTCGCAAGCGCAAGCGAGTCATGACCAAGGCGCAGAAGGCTGAGAAGCACGCCAAGAAGGCAAGGAGTGCTTCCTTGGTAAGGAAGAAGCAGGCCAAGTCAAGGCTCCGGGCTCTGCTGGCGAAGCAGAAGAGAGAGGCGGAGCTGGCGGCCAGGGATGAGCGCTTTGCTCAGATCAAAGCTGAGACTGAGGCCAGGCGCCAGCAGGAAATACAGGAGCAACTGAGGCTGGCGACCAGGGGCAAAGGAAAGGCGTTCGAATCCACAAGTGCAAGGCCACCAGCACCAGCTCCAGGCGAAATCTTATCTGAAGAAACTTTTGAACGCCTGCTGGTGATGGGCGCTGACAAGGATGTACTATCCCTTGTGGATGAGTACCAGCCGGAGGAGGAAACCGCTGATATCCCTCCACCCGTGCAAGGGGGTGGTGGAGGTGACGACGTCCCACTGGCCGCGCAAGGGGATGCCAGTGGAGGAGAAGAAGAGCGGGCCACCACCCCGGTACAACTGGCGAGCTCCTCGGATGTCAGTTCTGAATCCGAGGATGAAGAGGAACCAAAGGCTGAGAAGCCAGAGCAGGAGCCAGCTAGGGAGGTGGTGCATCACTCAATGGTGCAGAGGATGGAGCCAAGGGATCTGTTCCCAGACTTTGATGCTAAGGCTCAAGTTTCTGCCAGTCGCCCCCGATCCACAGATGCCTCGACATCAACTTCTGGGCGACCAGCAGCATCCTCAACATCACCAGTTAGACGTGCTCGATCTGAAAGGCGTCCTTACATGCTCTGCATCCAAGAGCATCAACTGGTTGATGAGGATACTTTCCAGGCTCGAGTGACAGGAGTGCACCGGTGGGAGCAGCACGGGGAGATGGCATTTCATAATTCAAGAGTGCCAGAGCCATCTGCATTCAACATCATACCTCTCAGCGGACTCCCCCACCAGTCGATATATGCCTCCAGAATCACTGCTTGGTGCCTGCCCCTGCAGCCAGTGGAATATTACAACTTCACTCTCTATGAGTATGCTGAGAACATCGCGGTGGAGGTGGAAAATGCCGTCAATGACGAGATAATATCCAGCTACCGTAGGCTCTGGAGGGTGGATCCGGAACTATGTCTGGAGTTCCGGAGATGGAGGATTTTTGACAGATGCCAGCGCCTGCTGACTGTGGAGAAGCGGGCGGTTCTCTATGCCAGGCTGGGTCTTGGCTACTGGAGAGCGGAGGAGGACTGGGCAAATGCTTTCATGGGCACCGATCCTGAATGCCACCAGCAGCTGTCTACAAGGAGGATCCAGCGCCGCTTGCTGAAGATTGCAGAGTATAGGCGGCTGACTGGAAGCTCCGGCCTCCCGCCACGGCAAAAGGTCAAGTTACCTTTCCTCCAGTTCCAAGTCAGCAGTCGGGGGTACCAGCTGACGTACGCGCTCCGACGCCTCAGAGTGCTGGTTACCCTCCCAAGGATCCCTCCCTATCATGCTATTCTGTTCGACATGGCTGCCTGCGCCTTGCTGGTAGACCATATTGTGGAGGAGGATCCTTCTCGTGGCTTGTGGCTGACCCTTGCCGTCCCTCATGTTCCTATTATCTCGGGCGATCTCGTCCCTGATTCTATGGACTGGCAAGTGGTGGAATTCACTGAACAAGTCCAGCCAGCTCCAGCAGCAGTGCTAATGGTGGAATCAGCTGAGGAGCCAGCTGAGGAAGTGCAAGTTGAGGCACCAGCAGCTGCTGCAGTGCCAGCGGAGGAGCCAGCCCCGATGGAGATATCAGCTGCATCTGAACCAGCAGCGGCTCCTTCCGCAACTGATGTGCCTTCCTCTTCCCTTACAGTTTCAGCACAGCCTCTCTCCGAGGTCCATCCGCCTGCGCAACTGCTTGATCTCATCGATGCCAGGATGGACCAGCGCTTTTCCTCCTACCGAGCAGAGATGGCGCAACAAATGGAGACCTTCACCTCTGGGGTGAACTCCTTTTTGGTGCGGATCCAAGAGGGGGAAGATGCGCGAGCACGTGCCGAGGCTGAGAGGTTCCGTCTTGCTGAAGAGGAGAGGAGGATAGCTGCTGAGGAAAGGGAGAAGAGCAGACAAGACATGGCGGCTCTTACTGAGATCTTGAGGAACCTAGCTAATCGAAATCAATCTCCTGGATCTTCTTCTCAGCCATAGGTCCTGTGCTCTTCATTTTTTT
>JAPKLW010012286.1:0-10289 GCA_026898455.1 Plectranthus barbatus
ATCGTGATAGGAAATGGAATCTAGGAGAAATTCTAACTAGATTTATGAAAAATGTCAAAAAGCTTCTCAAATAATTGACTTCTCCCCTTTTATAGACAAGCAAACAGGGCCTCGGATCGCCCGGTCAAAGTATGGCTCGCCCGGTCGAAGCTGGAAACCGCCAAAAATCTGGAGAAAACCGTCTCGGCTCGCCCGGTCGAAGTGCTTGTTTATGCCCAAAACCTATCCTACACAATTCAAACACACAAAACACGAAAACACAACCAAAATACGACAAAAACACATGATACGGGAGTAAAATAGCCACAAACAAGCATGCACACACATCGAAATATGGGTCATTTTACGCACGTATCATAATCCCCCAAACTTAAACCTTTGATTGTCCTCAATCAAAACAAAGCAAAGTTATTAATCTACCTCATGCAATACCTCATAGCTCATCAAAGTTATCTTAGCGTGTTCAAGTAAAACGAGATTATCACCTAACTTTGTAACAAGGTTAATGCTAAGGACATGAACCACTCATCAAAAAAAAATTGATACAAGAAACGAAAGCACTCCCTCACGTGTTTAGGGATGATGAGATTCACACAATCACAAGATATCGAGCTTGATTTCCATAGGCTTGCATCCATTCTCACCACTATACTACAACGAGTTAGTTTCTAGAATCAAAAAGGTCTTTTCACGGGTTGTAACGTGGATAACTAAAAGGTGGGTGGTCTTGGGCCAAAGTGACTAAACTTCTCAATTTCCCAAAACCCCCAAACTTGTTCGTTTCGAACCATTACAAACCTCCGAGGCTTTTCATTTCTCACACATTTTTTTTCTTTTTCCTTTTCCTTTTCATTTTTTTTTCTTTTCTTTTTTTTTCTTTCTTTTTCATCCTTTTTCAAATGCACCATCATTCTTTCATTTTGTCGGTGCCTTTCTTTCCAAACACTTGCACCAAAATTTTGTAAGTGCTCATTTTTCTAAAGTCAACAACAACCCCTTATTTCATATCTTTCATGCCTCAACATTTCCCATCAATACACATTTAATCAATTCCCAACCCAACTCTCATCACCGTATTCACCCTCATACACTCTTTCCCCCAAAACTTGATCCTAATTATATCAAAGAAGATTTACCAATAAAGCTCAATCACGGGGATCAAAGATAAGAAAGGCAAAATCATGATAACAACCACCTTATACTCCCGGTGTGAAAGGTAGGACTAAGAATCGACGGCCTAAGATCATTTTCTAGTTACACACTCATGCCAATAGATAGAGAACGGATGCAAGTTCTAGATCTCGTACTCTCAATCTTGCCACTCACAATCGAAATAGATATGACAATATCATGGCTCAAACCTCACAGCTTTTTGTCAAGTCCTATGCATTAACCACATACAAAACTCGGCAATTCAAAAGTTAAACTTAAATCATGCTTTGAAAACTAGATTCCGCCCTATCATAAGTTAAGGTAGACATCAAACTCCACTAAGTAAATCATGATTAAATCTCAAGTCTAGTTCGAGTTCATCACACACACACAAACACACAACATCCTAACACAATCTACATACCAAAACACAACGTAATTAAAACTAAATGGTAGAAAGAACGATAGAAAACGTTACCCATCAGTAAGCACGATCTCCGCTCTCCATTCCTTATTTGCACCTACTAGAAAGCAACATACACACCACCAAACAATTGAGCATAAACTAGCCGATTAAATTCTCATTTCCACCATCTTCCACAAACCATTCATCAACAAAAAATAAAGCAATATCCACTAGTTCCACCATTCATTCCAAACCATTACACACCCACATACCAAAAAGCAAATAGAAAGAATTAAACACATGTAAGCTTGCCAAAATGTTCCATCCATTCAATCATCAAAATCATCATTCAAATCCAAATCCAAAGTAGATGTAAATCATAATACAACCCAATCGAAGTTCCAAATTCTTGAAATTCAACTAAACTAGACTAAACTAGAAAGCATAATACGGATAGAGAGATAAAGGAATAGAGAAAAGAATGAACCAGAGCACCAACTACCGACACTTCCCCCCAAACTTAGTCAAGTGAGACTAAGTTTGTAAAAAGGTAGTCGGTGCGTCATTGCTCATCTCTGTCCTGCTGCTGCTGACGTGCCCTGCGAGACTGGTACAGAATGGGGACTCGGCGCTGAAGCTCCCAGACATCCTCCTGAATAGAGTCTACTCTCCGATCAAGGCCATCAAAACGAGAAGTCATAGAAGTATCCAAACCCTGCAAAGAAGGAGACAAAGACTCTATAGATGCATTAGTTTGCTGCAACATCGAGTACATCTGCTGCTGCCAATTTGTCATGGGAGGCTGCCGAGGCTGCTGAGGAGGACGGGTGCTAGGACCAGCGGCATCTCGCAATCGTTGATTATCTGCCTCAGAAAGATGCCGGAGGCTCATGAAAAACCCGTCAGGAGATAACACTCCGACCACATCCTTATGCTCCTCGGTATCCAGTAGCCAGTTGGATCTATCAGACAGATCCGCCACTGTTGTCCAATCCGGGCGGGCCATCTTCATAGCAAAATTTCCAAATTTATAAAAGATTGCACCCCTTTGCCCTGGAACTACAAAACGGCCGACTAACAAAGAATTTGAATCCAAAAACAAAGCCGGAGCAGAAACACCCATCAAGTCTACACCTAAACGCTCAAAAATAGGAGTAATCATACCACAACTGAAGGTCCGGGTGTTCGTATTCGCAGCCCGACTCCAAGCATCCATTAACATTTCCCCAAAGAGAATTTTATACCATTCATCAAAGCATATAACATATGAAGCTCGGAAGTAATCACATTGCTTGACTCATACCGGCCACACACGGCACTGCCAACAAACTTATGAATATAACGAATAATAGGATTCCTAATCGCTGTAGCTCTACATTCTTTAATATTGAACCTCCTATCCCAGGAAATACCCGTAATCTGTTCCCAAAATTCCCACAAATTCACATTCTCATGCACACATATGGAATCAGGATCACAACCATAAATCTCATCAATAGTAGCCCGCTGGAAGAAATGTTCCGTACCTTGGAGTTTGAATTTCATTGACAACGGTAATCCCCCCGCTCCTTTCATAACAGTAACGGACGCGAGGAATTCCCGCGACAACTCCATGTAGCCGGGCCATTTGGCATTGAGCAATTTCTTCCAACCGATGCCCGTAAGGAGACTCCACACATCGTCCTTCAACTTCATAGCCTTCAACATCTCGCGGCACAAGTATTTAGTGCCCACAACTTGCCGATTAGCCAAATTTTTGTACTTTGCAAACTCCTCATCATCAAACTTCTTCGGGCGCCCATCTGAAGAAGAAGACTCCCCCTTGCTCGTTTGCTTGCCATGAGAGAAATTGAAATGTGAGATAGGATCAATTCAATGTACTAAAGTATGGGAAAAAATTTAGGAAGATAAATTTCGACCGAAAGGAGAATGGGTCGAGCAATTGCTCGATCGAGCATTTAAAAACCGCGCGCAGCTCGGCCGAGCGCCAGATGGCTCGGCCGAGCGAGGGCTCTGTCCGCGCGAAGGTCCTGCTGGCACGCAATGGCTCGGCCGAGCATGCCTCGCTCGGCCAAGCGAAGTTTCTATCCCAGCATTCGACTCAGCTCGGCCGAGCCTGCACCGCTCGGCCGAGCTGTCCCTGCTTCCACCATTTTTTCGCCCTTTCTCCGACACTCTTCCGATCATGTTGCCTCCAACCTTCTCTATTCTTCAATCACAATGCTAAATGAGTTTGTAAATCCACAAGCAATCAAGAATCCTTCATCAAAAACACTAAACTACATTATTAAACCAAAATCAACACACCATTATTCAAAAACAAGAAAATAACACGGTTTAAACATTGGGTTGCCTCCCAATAAGCGCTTGTTTAATGTCGAAAGCTCGACGACCATACCTCATGTCAATCATGATCCCATGGTGCAGATCCCGAACTCATACCTTGATTTAGCACGACATGATCCTCCGGGAAAGACAACTTCCTTCTTGCACTTCGAGGTGGATCCGGATCCACTCGAGCTTTCTTTGTCCGAAGTTGTTCAAATTCATCTAAGTCTCCCGGATCACCCTTTCTTCGATGTTGCCCCCCATGAAGTCTAATCCCGGGTCAAGCACATCCTTCAACCTCTTTTTCCTATCAACTCTCTCCTCTTCAAACTCAAGCCAACTCTTTTGAGGTAAAGTAAAGACAACTTCTTTTCCCCCACAACGGAAAGTAAGCTCCCCTTGTTTCATATCAAAGAGTGCATCGGCCGTATGTAAGAAAGGCCTTACAAAAATCAATTGAATGCCACCTTTGTTCTTCATGTCTACCACAAGAAAATCTCCGGGAAATGTGAATGTCAAAACCTCCACATGTACGTCTTCAATCACTCCACGTGGACAAAAGAGAGCTTGATTTGCCAATTGCAAGACTTGATTTGTAGGTTTAAGATGTCCAACCTCCAATTCCTTGTACAAGTCCCACGACATTATATTCACACTAGCACCGGAATCACACAAGGCTTTTTCAACTCTCACATGTCCAATTTTGCAACCAATGACAAAACCGCCCGGATCCTCCTTCTTGCTAGCAATGCTCTTTTCTTCATATTTCTCACTTCCCGGTTCATTTAGTTCACCTTCCGGAGTTACTTTAACTCCAACGAGCTCATCTAACATGGGTACACGTTCAATCTCTTCCGGAAGTGGCATCTCTATATCTCCTTTCTTCACATAGTCAAAGAAATGCACATTTTTCACATTGTTCTTCTTTCATGTCTTCACCATTTTCTTCATCCAACTCCTTTTCATCTTTCTTCACTACACTCTCTTCTTCTTTGATCTCCACACTTTCCACTTTTGGAGTCATGACCTCCAATTTCTCATTCGTATCATCTTCACCGTCAATCATATCGCAACTTTTCTTATGCACAACTTCCGTGTCGCTTGGAAATTTCCCAGCTTGATGTTTGCTACTTAATTGTTTAGCAATTGAGGAAATTTGCAACTGGATTTCCGCGAACATCCCGTCGTACTTCTCAAAATGCTTATCAATCTCTTCATTGGGATTCCTCCTCATCTCTTGATTCACATATTTATTACTTCCCCCAGCATATCCCCCTTGACTACTACTCCCTCCTCCTTCCAATTGCATTTGAGGATTAAGAGCATTGTTCGGATTTGCATAGGAGAAATTTAGATGGAATCGGTTGGATGGATGATAATACATGTTCCCTTGAGGATTGTATTGAGGTCGATTGTTGTACCCCATTCTTTGATTAATGAAGTTCACATTCTCCGGATAAGCACTCTCATGCTTAAGTATCGTCATATCCTCTTTTCCACTCCCCGAAGTAGAAAGTTTATCAAGCTTCCTTTGCATGGCAGCTATTTGTTCTTTGAAATCCTCCGTCTCATAAGCATCATTCACCGACTTCACCGGTCTATAATCCTTCCATTCCCTTGGCCATTGGAAACTATTTTCGGCCATTTTTTCAATTGTCTTCCAAGCATCGTCCTCTTCTTGATCTAGGAATGCACCTCCCGAAGAAGCATCCATCATGACTTTTGTATCATAATTCAATCCACCGTAGAATTGGCATATTTGTTGACTCTTAGAAAGACCATGTCGAGGGCACTTACGTAAAAGATCTCAGAACCTATCCCAAGCTTCATAGAGAGGCTCATCGTACCTTTGCCCAAACGATGTAATATCCGCCCTTCTTTTCAAAGTTAAACTTGGTGGAAAAAACTTGAATAGGAACTTCTCTCTTAATTCTTCCCAAGTGGCGATATTTGACTTGTCTAATCCTTCGAACCAATGCCTCGCCGAATCCCTCAAAGAAAATGAGAATAACCGCAACCGTATTTGGTCTTGGGGCACTTGGTTAATCTTAATGGTATCCGTGATTTCCAAAAATCGGGATATATGAACATTCGGATCCTCGGTAGCATATCCCCCAAACTGATTATTCTGTATCATTTGGACCAACTGTGGCTTTATCTCGAATTGCGTGGCATTTACTCCTAACCGGAAACCTCCGGTCATTGGCTCCCCTTGAGGTCGGAAAAGATTTTGAAGTGGTCTACGAGGACCATTCCTTTCATTTAGCAAAACCTTCATCATTTCAGTCTGCCTTTCTAACTCTCCAATCCGAATCGTATCCTCTCCCGGATTAGCCATTTCCAAATCAATCTCAATACTTCCTTGCTCTTGTTGTAATTTCCTCTCCAAGAGCTCAAGAGCCTTGGACCTCGTGATCATAAACGACCTACAACTCCACAAAAGAAACCAATTACCAACTAAACAACTTGATCTAACAAAAGAAAATCAACTATCAATCAACAAGCTAAAAGCAAAATGTTCTCACAAGCAATAAAACAAACACCTAGCCTACAAGCTTCACTTTCCCCCCAATATCTAGCAACCTACTATATGAAGTCCCCGACAACGGCGCCGAAACTTGATGCGGCTAAAAGTTCAATCAAATCAAACCTCTAACTACACAAGAATAATATTTGTCAAATCCAGGTCCTTCCCCGCTTCGCCCGCTAGAATACCGAGATACTATAGCAAAGTCCTATAGCTAGGCATGATACAATCGTTGAGTAGTTTCTAACAATCTAAGCATTCAATTTAAACCTAGGCTAACAATATATGACAAACATTGAATTAAACAAACAATCATCAATTGATCAATACTTTCCCCAATCGGTAAACCAAGACAATCAAATTCTCAAATTAGGAAGATAGGATGTTGAGATGAGTGTAGATGCAATCAAATGAGGTTAATCATTGATTTAAACACATTTTAATTCCTAGGAGATTGAGCAATCGACCCTACACTCGTTAACCCCTTGTCACGGCGAGCTAACGGTTGATGATCTAAGACTTGCAAACCATCACGTTATTAAGCCCTAGACCACTCCAAATAGTTCGTCAATTATTGCCCTACGACCTAGCACCGCACATGGATTAGAACTAAAATCGTATGAATCTACACTATTCACGACGATTCCGCCCGCGTATTGGCTGTAGCGTTCACATCAACTACCTCTTAAGCTTGCTCTTACCTACACCTAGGAGGTAAAGAACAAGTTCTAGTGCAATTCAAGCTCTCAAAGGAAAGTAAACAAACAATTCTTAAACTAAATGATCATGCATCCTTACTCAAATCAACATCCAAAATGAATTAGAACATCATACCTTTCAATTGTACAAATACAAAGTTGAATTCAATTACATCCATTACAATTTGAAAAGTAGAGATTGGAATATTCCCCAATTGGATTTTTATGCCTTGATCTACCACCGTGATTCTTCACTTCTCTTCCAAGGATTGGTGAATTAAGCTCTTAGATACTCTAGAATTTGGATGAATCGTGATAGGAAATGGAATCTAGGAGAAATTCTAACTAGATTTATGTAAAATGACAAAAAGCTCCTCAAATAACTGACTTCTCCCCTTTTATAGACAAGCAAATAGGGCCTCGGATCGCCCGATCGAAGTATGGCTCGCCCGGTCGAAGCTGGAAACCGCCAAAAATCTGGAGAAAACCGTCTCGGCTCGCCCGGTCGAAGTGGCTCGACCGAGCCACTTCTCTGTGGCCTGGCTCGGCCGGTCGAGCCCTCTGTCTGGGGCCTGGCTCGGCCGGTCCATCCTGGCTCGACCGGTCGAGCCCTCTGTCTGCCCTGCTCGGCCGGTCGACGCCTCAAAACTCCAAACACGTGCGATTTTCCTCCAAAACTCCACCAAAAGTGCTCGTTTATGCCCAAAACCTATCCTACACAATTCAAACACACAAAACACGAAAACACAACCAAAATACGACAAAAACACATGATACAGGAGTAAAATAGCCACAAACAAGCATGCACACACATCAAAATATGGGTCATTTTACGCACGTATCAATGCCAAAGCATACAAGTACTTCAAACCCAGAGCAAGAGACATCAACCTCTAGTCGTGATGAGACATAGGTGGTTTATCAAGATCTTCCATATATGCACAAGAGCTGAAATTATTCTAGGATGATCTGAAGAAGCTTTAGCCAGGCCCAGGTTATCAAGGAGAAACTGTTGAATGTTTATGATGTGGAGAAAGCTTGCCCTGATAGACGACTACCACGAAAATTGAATAGGGAGAGGATCGTGTATTTTCTGGAAGTTGTTCCAAAAAGATTTCATCCGTATATGGTTGCTGAGTTCTACACCAATATTCTGGTGGATACTGATGCCAAGGCCTTCAACACTTGTGTGGCAGACACGACTATTAGGGTGAATGCCAAACTACTCAGTGAGGTGATCCACCTCAGGAATGATGGAGTGCAGATCCACACCTATCTGCAAGGTGGTGGTACTCATAAAATGAGGGAGTATATGGAGGAGCATTGGAGCCAGTGGAAGAAGAATGATGTGGTGACCGGGTGGAAGATGAACCATAAGACCAATGAACTTGATCACTTCTACAAGTTCTTGGCTGATTTTGTGATCCGCATGCTGCAATGCGAGGTAGGCTCATACTGTGAGATGAGCAAGAAAAAGTACTCCCTACTGATTGCCATAGATGACGATGTCCACGGGAACTGGGCTGAATTTGTGTTTGAAAGGTTGCTAGATTATGTTGGGAGGAAGAGCACAATAGAGAGCAAGGAGACATTTGCTACCAATGTTGGGTTTGGGCTGAGGATAAACTACTTGCTAGAGAAGGTGTTAGAAGTGGTGGATGATGGTGAGCCTTTAATCCCAACTGACTTCATTCCTACCAAGCCTAACCTGGAGGATCCCAATCCTGAAGAGGAGGGTGGAGCTGAAGAAGAAGGTGGTGATTAGGAGGAAGGTGGTGCTGACGAGGAGGCCACCAAGTCTGATGCTGAGAGGGAAGAAAGCCTTCAGAAGGTGATGGAGGACCTCCCCCAACTGAATAGTATTGGGGAGATTTCTAGTAAAACTCAGCACAAACGGCTAATGAAGAAATTCCAGTATGAGCAGCCACCTGTTCCAACTCAAGGGAGGTTTGAGGGAGTCAGTATCCCCATTTCAATTACCAAGAAGAAGAGGAATCCCACCTCCAGGCCACTGAAACGCAAGAAGAAGGATGGTGAGACAGAGCCTATGGAGAGGGGTAGTAAGAAGATAAGGCTGGAAGAGGAATCATGAAGAAGGTTGAGGCGGATGCTGAAAGTGCCAGGAGGGGCAAGGAGAAAGTTGAGGAGAGCAAGAAGCGAAAGGGCGATGATTATGATCCGACTATGGATACATCTGCTCGAAGGAAGCTAACCTTCAAGGAGCCCAAAGCTGAAGTTATCCAGGAGGTACAAATTCCTTTTATATCTGATACTCCAGAGGATAGAGCTTTCGCCAACCTATACAAGGAGGCTCTAGGGGCAGATCAACATCCAGAAAAGCAGCTCAAACAACAGACTGTTGAAGTGATGGTGGAGGAAGACATTGTTGTTAGGGCGATTGACCCTATAAAACCGGCGAAGGAGGGTGAAGCTGATGCTGAGGTGCTAGAGAAGTAGAAGGAAGAAGAAAGCGGGCTTCTGACCCATCACAAACGGCGAGTTTGAAGGCCCAATTAGCAAATCTGATCATTGAAGGTGCATTGGCTGATCAGGAGAGGATTTTACAAGAGAATGAGAACTTTCTAGCGACCAACCCAGATAAACTAGCGAAAGAATGTAAGAAAGGGAAGGAGGTTGAGCAAGGGGAAGCCTCTTCCCATGCTGAGACTGACTCAAATCAGCTTCAACTTGAGCTTATTCATGCTGAGTCTTCACAAGGAGATCAGGGAGATGATATTGATATTGAGCTCTCATCTGATGACTCCCTGAATCTATCCAATGAAGAAAGTAAATTGAGGGATCCAAACATCCACAATTAATTCAACTTCTCAAGAGACATGCCTGGAGTGTGGAGGTATCATCATTGGGACTCAAAGGCAAAAGATCAGATATATAAGCCATGTCAGTTCGGAGAATACAAGGTACCTCTCAGTGGGCTACCACATCTAGAAAACTCCTCTGAGCGTATAAGAAATTAGTGCCCGCCGATTGGCCTTGCTGATGTCGGGGATGCCAAACTGATCCCCTGGACTGCATATATTATAGGAAGGATAGAGCAATGTATCACTGAAGAAATCAAACTACTGTATCCTGACATTTTGATTGAAGATTCAGAATCTTGTGAGGTACTGTGAGGAGAACTCAGAAGGTGGAGGAGGTTCGATCTGGCCATGCATGA
>JAPKLW010012287.1:0-10289 GCA_026898455.1 Plectranthus barbatus
TCTAACCCTGGACAGGCGCACTGGACTGCTGTAAAGCATATCCTCATGTATTTGAAGAGAACTAGGAATTTCTGCCTAGTTTATCAAAGTGAGAATTTGTGCCCTGTGGGTTATACAGACTCGGATTTCCAAGGGGACCAGGATGAGAAGAAATCGACCTCAGGATATGTGTTTACCCTAGGAGGTGGAGATTTATCTTGGAGGAGCTCAAAGCAGAAATGCATTGCTGACTCCACCATGTGATGGGTTTTGTATACTGAAAGCATTTATTACAATGTGTATACAACGGTTTATTTCTCCTATCTGTTAACAATCGTACATGTATGAACCATGGTATCCTCTTGTCTCACCGATAGGGACGATCATACGGCGTGTAGTAGATCGCAGAAGACAGTATGATCACTTGACCTAGTGAGATATAAACATGATCACAACCGAGACAACGTATGAGGATACGTCTGTCCGGATGGCTGCGGCATTGTCGGAATAAGTAGTCTGTCTTGGTTACTTGACATGATGGTACGCAGAGGTGGCGTATTGATGGACCGTAGCGAGATATATTCGTATGTCTGACATCAGCGAATAAAAGATCTTGTTATATTGATTGAGTCCAAACCCTAACGAAGGTTCAGGGGTTTGCACGGGTTGACTGTTGCTTTGACTTGCCATGGTGGAGAGCTAACACAGCGCGCTCGTATATCCGCATCTTGGGTAACAGCAGTTCGTGTAGTACCGCCTGAGACTGAACTTAGGTAACCATATCCGAGTAATAGGATGAGAACATTCCCTGAGGAGCTCAATAACATTCATTGTGCCAAAGTCCTGCAGGCTGATTAAGTTCAGGCACGAGTGATAAGGTTTGAGTGGTACTACTCAGGAATTATAAGATATTAATTAATTGTAGTTAGAGCTTGTCAGAGGCTCCGATTAATTAATGAATGTCCGGTAACCTTAAATATGGGGATTCTCAATTAATGCAACCCGTTCTCACAACGTGGTAATAAAGGGGTAGGTCAGTATTAATTCTGTGGTGAAAAAGAATTAATATTAATTAATTAATTGTGTCCTGGGTTGTGGACATGGGAATTAATTAATTTATAGGCCCACTTTATTATTTGCATTAGGTCCCAGGTCTGGCCCAATTAAATATGCTGAATTGAGCCCAAAGAGCCCATTAGGGATAAAACCCTAGGTCTATAAATAGACAGCTCTCTCTCATAAGTTGTAACACAGTTGAAAAACACAAACCCTAGAGAGAGAGCAGAGTGGGCGCCGTTTTTGGTTCAAAGGGAGGAGAATTTCGATTCTGGTCCTGCTCAAAATACAGATCTGTGGAATCCTCACCAGTAGCAGATTTGATCAGCATTGGGATACAGATCTGAAGATCTAATCTGGAGAACAGATTCTTTTCTTTGTTTCTTCTTGTTTTTGAATTTGTTTGAAATTAGATTGCTAATTTCTGTTTTCGCAGACAAATTTGTATTGCGTGGTTGAATTAAAGTTTGGAATTCAAACGCAAAAGATCGGTACAGACACTACGGATTTACGGTAATCTCTCAATCCACAATTTTGTATTAAATTCATAGGAGCATGCTAGGGTTTTGAGAATAATTAATTATGAGCAATATCCATAGATCGATCCGGTTCAGTTTGGTTTTGGTGATTCGGTTCACGTTAAAACCCTACATAAAGGAGACGGAATATGTCGCCGCCTCCGATGCCTCGAAAGAGGGGGTGTGGCTCCGGAACTACCTTTTAGAGTTGGGCGTGATCCCGAGTTTGCCGAGGAGTATCACAATTTATTGTGATAACTCTAATGCAGTGGCAAACTCAAAGGAACCGCGGTCACACAGGGCTAGCAAACACATAGAGAGAAAGTACCATATCATACGAGAAATCGTATCGAGGGGTGATGTGCTGATTAAGAAGATTGACACTGTTGAAAATCTTGTTGATCCGTTTACAAAGAGCTTGCCGCAGAAAGTTTACGAAAGACATATTCGTAAGCTGGGTCTGAGGTGGATGCCGACCACTGATAGTGGTTAAAGTGACAGCAGACTAGATAGACGGACTGTATACTCTGTAATAGCTTAGTTATGCTTTGAGTATAAGTGGGAGATTGATGGGTTTTGTTTACTGAAAGCATTTGTTATAATGAGTATACAACGGTTTATTTCTCCTATCTGTTAACAATCGTACATGTATGAACAATGGTATCCTCTTATCTCACCGATAGGGACGATCATACGGCGTGTTGTAGATCGCAGAAGATAGTATGATCACTTGACCTAGTGAGACATAAACCTGATCACAGCCGAGACAGCGTATGAGGATACGTCTGTTCGGATGGCTGCGGCATTGTCGGAATAAATAGTCTGTCTTGGTTACTTGAATGCTGGTACGCAGAGGTGGCGTATTGATGGACCGCAGTGAGAGGTATTCGTGTGTCTGACATCAGCGAATACAAGATCTCGTTATATTGATTGAGTCCAAACCCTAACGAAGGTTCAGGGGTTTGCACGGGTTGACTGTTGCTTTGACTTGCCATGGTGGAGAGCCTAAGTAACGTGCTCGTATATCCGCATCTTGGGTAACAGCAGTTCGTGTAGTACCGCCTGAGACTGGGTTTAGGTAACCATATCTGAGTAATAGGATGGGGACATTCCCTGAGGAGCTCAATGACATTCATCGTGCCAAAGTCCTGCAGGCTGATTAAGTTCAGGCACGAGTGATAAGGTTTGAGTGGTACTACTCAGGAATAATAAGATATTAATTAATTGTAGTTAGAGCTTTTAAGAGGCTCCGATTAATTAATGGATGTCCGGTAACCTTAAATATGGGGATTCTCAATTAATGCAGCCCGTTCTCATAACGTGGTTATAAATGGGTAGGTCAGTATTAATTCTGTGGTGAAAAAGAATTAATATTAATTAATTAATTGTGTCCTGGGTTGTGGACATGGGAATTAATTAATTTATAGGCCCACTTTATTATTTGCATTAGGTCCCAGGTCTGGCCCAATTAAATATGCTGAATTGAGCCCAAAATGGCCCATTAGGGTTTACAACCCTAGGTCTATAAATAGACAGCTCTCTCTCATAAGTTGTAACACAGTTGAAACACACTAAACCTAGAGAGAGAGGGAGGCGCCGATTTTGGGAGAAGAGGGAGGAGAATTTCGATTCTGGTCCTGCTCAGAATACAGATCTACGGAGTCCTCACCAGTAGTAGATCTGAACAGCATTGGGACACAGCTCTGAAGATCTGATCTGGAGAACAGACTTCTTTCTTCTTCTCTTTATTTGATTTCGAATTTATTGTTAGAAATTAGATTTCTAATTTCTACTTCCGCAGATAAATTCGGATTGCGTGCTTGAATTGAGATTTGGAATTCAAACGCGATAGATCGGTTCAGACTCGACGGAGTTACGGTAAACCCTAAATCCACAAATCTTTGTATTAAATTCATAGGAGCATGCTAGGGTTTTGTGAATCTTAATTATGTGCAATAACCATAAATCGATCCGGTTCAGTTTGGTTTTGGTGATTCGGTTCACGGAAAAACCCTACACTCGCAACTAAACTGGCAGCCACAAAATTTAACGACCACATTTTCCGTTGCAAATCCATCCCTAAGCCCTAAAAATCAAAACCATCGCAAACTTGTCGCAATGCCGTCGCAAATTAATGCCTCGATTTCCAATTGGTCGCAAATCCTTCATTAATAAATGATTTTTTTGTAGTGATAATTCTCCAGCACCAAGGAGCCTTACTCAACTTAAGTGTTCTCTAACTTAGATAATTTTCTCCTGTTTTCATTTTCTACCCCTATGCGATGAGCTGATGACTTAATTGTTGCAAACTTACTATGATAATTGGCAGAGAAAAATGTAGAACACATAAAAATGTAGTTAAAGTAAACATGCACGAATAATATATGAAAAAATATGCACAAACAAAACATGAAAATCACATGTGATTCAATTATTTTATTCATCAAGTATGATTATATTGAAAATATTATTAAATCACTATGTATAACGCAGTGTTCGAGTACAAAAAAAGGTACTTTCTCGCTGTCAAAATTGTGTACTCTAATATTAGAAAAAAATAAAATAAATATATGCACAAAAGCACCTGTTGAAGCTGTTGTGGTTGGCTGTGTGAGGTGGTTCATGCATACGTGAATAAAGAGAATAGGGTATGATTTTGGTAGCTCATAAAATCGGCTAAGTGAAGAGAAATTGCTAGGAACTTATATAAGCGAGTTTCATTTTTGAAGGAGAAAAGAATAAGACACGTGGAACTGAGAGATTGGTTGAGAAGACAAGTTGTTAGTTAGTTATAACAGCTACTCAATTTTTCTTCTTCTTCATGGCAAGTCGATTCTAGTTGTTAGAGAGTGAGAGATCTGATTTCTGCAGAATCAGTGAGAGAATCTTGAGATCATTTTGTAATCATCTCCTTCCCAAAAGCATCTAATAATATACTCCTTTACCTGCCCGTGGATGTAGCTGAAATCCGGTGAACCACGTAATTCATGTGTCTTGTGTTCAGCTGAATTTCTGCTTACATTTGTATTTCCCTCGATTGTTTGTCGTGCAATCCATAACAAGTGGCGCCGTCTGTGGGAAACAAAGGCACGCACGATAACAATTGAGGATTGAAAGGAGTTTCAGAGTTTGTTTTTGGATTTGAGCTAATACCAAGTAAGGTTCCCTCTTCCCTTTAGTCTTCAGTTCGTTGTGTTATGATCTTTTGGAAGCTGTGAGTCTGAACATCTGGATATGCATGAGTGTTTGATACTTGATCATCATCTATGAATTTGTGAATTCCTGCTATCTTGAACCCCGTTAGTTGAGAGCATATTCGTGAAGTCTGCTGCCATTAGTGTTGGGTTTTTTTTTTTTTGTGAAGTGTTCTTTTCTATTTGTTGAGAATCTGTAATAATTCCTTCAGGCCCTTTGAGTTGTTTTCTGGATCTAGATTCTATATCTTGTGAGTCATGGCTTCAGGGAAATATGAAATATACAAGTTTACGGGCAAGAATGATTTTGGGCTTTGGAAATTGAAGATGCAAGCCATCTTAACAGTAAATGGGGGTTGGAGGAAGCCATCGTGCCTAATGATGTTGGTTTCAAGAATGAAACAGCCGATCAAAATTTGAAGTTTCTTAACTAGGAAAGGAGTGCTCTCATCCTGTGCCTTGATGCCAAAGTTCTTAGAGAAATATCAAAAGAAAAGACAGATGTAGACATTTGGAAGAAGCTAGAGACATTATATCAAACCAAGTCTCTGTAACAATTTAATTGATTTGTGTGGTGTTTGTAAACAGATAGAATGAGAGAGATAGGGAGGTAGAGAGAAGTTAGATGAGAATAGGGTAAAATCTTTCTTGCCATTCTTTCATACGAAAATGTATTTAAATGAACATAAATGGCCACAACAGATAGGCCTAAACACATAATAATTTGCTGGGTCTTAAAACAATAGCCCAATTTAATGTAATAATCTATTTTAATTATTTGGGTCCAAACAACCCATCTAGCCCACCAACACCCCCCATTTGTGTATTGACTTTGTTGTTTCAGACCATTCACTTCAAACCCTATCCTTCCCACGTGCCTCTTCTCCCTTCCCTCCATCTCTGTCGGTGCCTCTCTGTAACTCATCTCCCCCACCATTTTCAGAAACGCGAGCAGCAGTCCCTGCCTTCTTCATGTTAGTGACATTACCACCCGGTCGGAAAGATCCTTGACCCCAAGGATGCAGGCCTGGAAACGTCTTGACCAAATATTTCTCATCCTCCCACGAACTCAGATTGACATCCCCAGGTCCCCATTTGATCAAGAGTTGGTCTACCTTAGTGTTTCCACGGTTAATGGTGCGTTTGTTTTCCACCCCTACCGGAACCAAATGAAAGATCCCTTCTTCATCAACCTCGGGAATTAGAGTCACCGGACCGCCGTCCTTCTTCAACGATTTCTTGAGGAGCGATACATGAAACACCGGGTGCAACTTGGATTCACCCGGTAAGTCCAGCTTATAAGCAACTTTCCCAACCTTCTGAATAATCTTATAAGGGCCAAAATATCGCGAAGCTAACTTCAGATTCTTTCTCAGAGACAATGACTGTTGTCGATACGGCTGTAATTTCAGGTATACCTCATCCCCTACCTGATACTCCTTTTCAGATCTTTTCTTATCAGCTTGCACCTTGATTCGATTTTGCGCTCTCGCCAAATTTTCTTTAATAGCCTTTACCATTGCCTGTCTGTCCAAAAGGTAGTCTTTAACATCCGTCTCATTTGTATCGAGAAGTTGGGCTGCTGGTAGATAAGGAGGTGAATACCCAAATAGTGCCTGGAAAGGTGTAGTCTTCAACGAGGTGTGGAAGCTGGTGTTGTACCAATACTCAGCCAATGGGAGCCACCTGAACCAGTACTTTGGAGTGTCTGAAGTCACACATCTTAAGTAAGTCTCTAAACACTGATTAACCCTTTCAGTTTGCCCATCAGATTGAGGGTGGTAAGCAGTAGAGTAGCTTAAGGTTACCCCCAACAACCGAAACATTTCCTTCCAGAATTGGCCTGTAAAAACTTTGTCTTTGTCTGTCACAATGTTCATTGGCATCCCATGTAATTTATAAACATTGTCCAGAAACTCTTTAGCCACCACTTGAGCAGTGAAAGGATGAGCGAGGCCTATAAAATGACTAAACTTAGTCAATCTGTCCACCACTACCAAGATACAATCTTTTCCTCCTGATTTAGGTAGACCCTCGACGAAATCCATAGTGATGAATGACCACGGTTGGTCAGGAATGGATAGTGGTTGGAGAAGCCCGGGGTAAGGGCTTAAATTAGGCTTGTTCCTAGCACAGACTTCACAAGTTTTAACCACTTCACTAATATTCTTCCTCATACAGGGCCAAAAGAAAAGTGACCTCACTTTCATGTGGGTGGCCTGCTCCCCCGAATGCCCACCTGTTGGAGATGAGTGTAGCTCGTTTATCAGGTACTCCCTACACTTTCCACTACTCCCAACCACGATTTTACCCTTGTACCGTAACAGATTTCCATCCTTCTTGAACATTTGCATGCCATCTGCATTACCCACTTTAGTTGTCTGAATATCTGTAACCCATTGATCACCGATGTAACTCTCCTCTACCAACCTAATCCACTCTGGCACAATTGTTGTCATAGCCATACTTTCCTCTCCCACTACAACAACCTCGTCAACTTGAGCAGCTCTAGAGAGAGCATCGGCTACTTTGTTCTCATTCCCCTTTTTATAATATATTTCATAATTAAGGCCCAATAATTTGGCAATTCCTTTCTGTTGCATAGGTGTAGCAACCCTCTGATCCAAGAGATATTTTAATGACTGTTGATCTGTCTTAATAATGAATTTATGCCCCATAAGATAATTCCTCCATCTTTGCACGGCCATCAACACAGCTAGGAATTCCTTTTCATATATTGACAAACTCTGGTTTTTTGTGCTTAGAGCTTTACTCATATAAGCAATAGGCCTTCCTTTCTGCATCAGCACAGCTCCCACTCCATACCCACAAGCATCTGTTTCAAGAATAAATGGTTGCTGAAAATCTGGTAGTGCAAGAACAGGTGTGGTAGTCATGGCTGTCTTCAACTCGGTGAATGCCTGATTTGCCTTCTCACTCCACTTAAATTGACCTTTCTTTAATAAGTCAGTTAGTGGTCGACTTATCAATCCATACCCCTTAACAAATTTTCTGTAATAGCCAGTCAACCCTAAGAACCCCCTGAGCTCTCTCACTGTCTGCGGTACCCTCCAATTCAGCATGGCATCAATCTTTAGTGGGTCAGCAGCTACTCCCTCTTCAGATATGATATGCCCTAGATACTCTATATGTGTTTGTCCAAATTGACATTTAGTCTTCTTGGCAAATAAGGTATGCTTCCTTAGCAATTCTAAAACCCCTGTCAGGTGGTTGATATGTTCTTCCCAGGACTTGCTGTAGATTAGGATGTCATCAAAAAAGACCAGCACATGTTTCCTCATACATTCCTTAAACACAGTATTCATTAGAGATTGGAATGTAGCAGGAGCGTTACACAGCCCGAAGGGCATAACCAAGAACTCATAATGCCCGTGATGAGTTTTGAATGCAGTCAGATATCTATGCTCCGGGTTCATTAGTATCTGAAAATAGCCAGACCTAAGATCTATTTTAGAAAAGAACTTAGCTCCATGCAGCTCATCAAGAAGCTCATCCACAACAGGAATAGGGAAATCGTGCTTGACTGTCATCTCATTTAAATACCGATAGTCCACACACATTCGCCATGTGCCATCCTTTTTCTTCACTAATAGAACTGGAGAGGAGAAAGGACTCTTGCTAGGCTGAATGACCCCACTATCTAGAAGTTCTTGCACTATTCTTTCTACTTCATTTTTTTGATCGTGTGTTGTTCTATATGGATGATGATGTTTTGCTGCACTGCCTGGTTTGAGTATGATTTGGTGTTCCACTCCTCTCCCAGGGGGCAAACCTTTAGGCTCTTGAAAAATGTCATCAAATGAGTGTAATAACCCTTCCAATTTTGGATTGCTAATATGGTCTGATTTATGGCTGGTAGTCAAATATAGCTCCTCCACTTCTACAGCCTGATCTGAGCACATCAACCTATGCAGGGTTTGGTGTGTAATAAACCTGCACATTGTCTTAGAAGGTAAAGCCTGCAACCTGACCTTCTTTCCACCCAACCTTGCTGTTATAGTCATAGTGTCAAAATTGATTTTAACAGGGCCATTAGCCTTAATCCAGTCACATCCTAAGATCATGTCACACCCCTCATTTTGCAGCAGCCTCAACTTATGTTTCCATTCATGTTCTTGCATGACCCAAGTGAATTGATCCACAACATAGGAACTCACCATACTGGTTCCATTAGCTACCTTAACTAAAAGTGGTTTATCCACCTCCAAAGGTAGTTTCAACCTTAGAGCAGTAGCCTCTTTAATGAAGCTGAGAGTACTGCCTGAGTCAATTAATACATTCAGAACTACTCCCTGGTAATCTCCTTCAAATCGCATGGTAGCCACCCCATCTTTGCCCTTTAAAGCATTCAGGGAAACCTCAGCCATCTCCACAGCTTGTTCCTCTTCTTCAACCTCCATTTTGAACAGTGCTTCCTCTTCTTCAGACATGATTAGGTAAGCCCTTTGCACACACTTGTGTCCAGGGGAAAATGTCTCATCACAATTGTAACAAAGCCCTTTTGCTCTTCTTGCAGCCATCTCAGACGAGGTAAGGAGTTTTACTTGCGGTCTACTGTGTTGGGCTGCCTTTGCAGAGTTCATAGCACTCGGCATGGGTGGTTTAAAGTTGCTGCTATTACTCAAAGGTAATCTAAATCCCCCTTTCACTTTCTTAGTAATTGCTTCTATCGTATGCATCTGCTCTCTACCCAAGTCCACAGCATCCTCTAGGGTATTTGGTTTTAACATCTTGACTGCTGATTTTAATTCTGGGGTTAAACCACTGATGAAGTTGGATACATAATAATCCTCAGGATACAACTCACCATAAACACACTGCATGCAGTCCTTAAGTTCTTCAAAACGCTCAACATAATCTTGATAATTATTAGTGAGCTGGATCTGTTTGAAATCATCAACAATCTGAGTTTTCCGCAAGGCTTCAAACCTAGCTGATATCAGACCAATAAACTGTTGCCAGGAATAATCAACTCCTTTAGAGCTAATATTTGTGTACCAATTAGCAGCTTTTCCTTCGAAATACATAGAAGCTAGAGTGACTTTTTGCTCTTCAGGTACAGACACCATCTTAAAGTAATTCCCACATTTAACCATCCAAGCTCTAGGATTTGAACCATCAAAACATGGGAAATCTACCTTAGGGTGGGGAGTATGTATATGCATATCATTTCCCCCACTTTTGTTTTTATTCTGGTTGTTCCCCTGATTTGATCCCCCTGCCCTATGTGCTTCATGGTAATCACCCAAAATTGATTTTTCCTCATTGGTATTCTTGCTTTTAAATTCAGCTAATGCAGCTAAAGAAGATTGTATCATATCAAACTTACAATTTATCTCTGTGATTTGCTCTTGCAGGTTAATTTCAGCTGATTCTCTCCTAGCTGTTTCAGCTTCAAACTTCACCATAAGATCCTTGAAGCGGGTTCCCTCTGCCATTACCACAATCCGAGGAACGTGGGTCTGATAGCCAAATGTAACAATTTAATTGATTTGTGTGGTGTTTGTAAACAGATAGAATG
>JAPKLW010012288.1:0-10288 GCA_026898455.1 Plectranthus barbatus
GAAAGAATCTAACAGTCGAACACCTGAAAAGGTCTAGACTAAGACGGGCACTTAGCCGTATTCAAGGGAAGTCAGGAAGTGACTATAAAACTTCCAAATCAGGCAAGGCAGGAGTTTCGAAGGTGTGCCCTTGACTCAGCCAACATCTGAGGAGTTCAGGTTATCGGAGGATAGCTGTCAAGTAGCCAGGCCGAAAGCTCACTGTCTACTTAACTGTATAAGGCGAATCCTTGTAATCTGTATACTTACTTAGTTAATTCTTAGCATATCGGCTAAGGAGTGGACGTAGATCTCTTTGGATCGAACCACTATAAACACTGTGTCCTTTTACTGTTTCATTGCTCACACGATTTAAAACCTAGCAATCACATTGTTAGTGTATAACTGTGAAGAAACCTAACCTATCTCAGAGCTTAACTAACTTTGAAAGGAAAAACATAAAGTGTAAGTGACGATTATTTATTCCGCTGCATTTCGTGTTTGTTGGGAAATTTGTCTAAGTTTCCCTCCCTCAGTAGCTACTTGTATAGATCTTAGTTTTGGTGGATCAAATCCTAAGTCTTACCAGCGTCAGTTGTCTCTAGATAGCTCTAGTTCTCAAATGTAAAGTCCTGTTTAGGTCTTTTGAGTTGTAAGTCGCAGCTGATCAAGACTCATGCTGACATTGTTCACCAGCATGAGAAGTGCTTACCACTGGTACTGTTCACCAGTTGGAAAAGTCTCATCCGAAGGCGGCTGACAATGACTCGTGCTGACACTGTTCACCAGCATGAGAAGAGCTAATGACTGGTTACTGTTCACCAGTTGGGAAGGATTTCACCAGCAGGCGACTGACAAATCTTACCAGCAGAATACGTGTTCTCACTGACACCATTCACCAGCGGTGAAGCCACCAGTCATGGGAGATTCCAAGAGTTAACATCAGACATATTGGTAGACTTAGATTGTGCCAGCGCAAAGTCACCAGCAGAGACTGCCAGCACAAGATCACCAGAATGATCTACCAGTCGGATGTTACCAGCAGAATTCCAGATTCTCTCTCCCAGAGTCTTAGAGACAAAAAGAAGATTTGTCGAGGAATTAACTGACAGAGTATGACTTTAAGGAGGATACCTTAAAGTCCATCAGTTACAAGACACCAGTCTCGATTCCTCGTACTGACTTAAAGAGCCGTTCTGATACAAAGAGATCTGTGTCAGATAAAGCGGTCAAGGGTATGGTTCCTTCCGGAAAAACATACCTGCCGCCGTCAGAAGGACATCCAAGGTCTGACATCCTTCCGGATGTGTCCAAACGGCTAGAAGATTTGAATGGGATCCCGCGTCTATAAATAGGTCGGAACCACCAACATTTAAGACGCTTGCAAGCTGGCTTCCTGACATTCAATACTCTTCTCCCTCGCTCAACTACCGAAAGTCTGAAACTTTATTGCAAGCAAGCAGAACACTTTCGAGGCCTTTCTAAAGGCTATCCGTGTGTTGATTTATCAAACACGAGACTTCAAGCTTCCAGCTTGTAAGTTATTGATCTCTTTGGTGCTCTTTCTCTTCCGAGGAAGTTCACAGCAGCTCTTGTGCCATCCAGCACTTGAGTTACCACGGGCAGTTTGCCGTATTGAGAAGACACGTTCTTGGGAGAACTAAACACCCAGTGAAGCTGTGGAGGTTGAAGTGACGTGCTCGCACTCCACCAGCTGATCAGAGTTGAAGAAGGACAAGGCCGGGAGCGGTTGATCTAGTGAACTGGTGGACGAGGCATTCACCAGCTAGAGATAGATCGTAGGACACTTGTACCCGATTACTCTTAGTGAATTTCCAGTGCTACGACTGGAGAGTGGACGTAGATCAGTTGATCGAACCACTATAAATCCTTTATCTTTATCAGTTTTCTGCATTGCATTCTTATTTTAAACCCAGCACCCAAGTGCTGGTGTATATCCTGAAAACTGATAACTGCGCAAACAAGGCCTAAAATATTCTAAGTTTTGAATCACCAGCTGACAGGTCCCAGTCAGTTGGTTAACCAGCAAGTGCAAGAAAACGTTTACTTTATATTATTTCCGCTGCGTAACGTGTTAAACTCTGAAAAACCGGGACCAACAAGTGGTATCAGAGCGAGGTTCTTATAGACCGATTGTTTCTGAGTCGCTTAGGACCGAGATCCAAGTTTCCTTGCACTCCTTTGTTTGTCTGTTGATTAGCTCAGGTACACGAAGATGAATACTCCGAAGCTACTCGACTACAAGACTGTGAAGCATGATATATGGCGAAAGAGGTCGCTCATTTCTCTAAAGAGCATCCATCCGGAAATGAAAGATGTGCTGGAGAAAGGACCAATCGAGATCACCAAGATACAGCACCAGCTAGGAGATCGTCCAGCTGCTGTAATCCCAAAGCCCCAAGACGAATGGAACGCCGAGGACAGGAAGCGGAATCAGTTGGATTCCATTGCTCACGAGTTGATCCTGGCTTCTCTTCCAGAGTCGTTGATGGAGGAAGCCCTCCAGTTTGACAATGCCAAGGGAGTATGGGATTATCTTGATAGTCTATGTCAAGAAACTGATCAAATGAAATGCAACAAATTGCAGGTTGCAGTGGACAAGTACGAGTCCTTCCAGATGCTGCCTGGAGAAACCATCAAGGAGATGGAGGCGAGATTCAACGCCATTGTCAGCGAGCTAAAGTCACTGGACAGGAAGTACTCAAATGAAGATCTTAATGCCAAGATCCTGTCCAAGATGCCCAAGGAGGACTGGTTCGTAAAGACCACAGCTCTGAAGGAGAAGGACCTGTCCAAGATGACTCCCAAGGAGTTATTTGCTCAATTGCAAGCACACGAGTGGGATATCCAGATGGTAAACAAGAATGAGGCCATCCGGAACATGGGATCCCCCAGCATCAAAGCTCAAGACGAAGCTTACTTCGTCAAGAAGGATTTCAAATGGAACACCAAGAAGCCCTTCCATGCTGACAGACCTGCTGCCCAGCACAACCAGAAGAAAGAGATCCCAGCCACATCGGGATCTAACTCCAAAGACAGCGAGAGCTCTATCGCTGACCTTGAGCAACAGATGAAGAGACTGGCCGTTCTCCTGGAGAAAGCCAAGTCGAAACAGGGAGTATCTCTAAGCTCAACTGACGGAAAATTCGTCAAGAGAGCTCCCCGTGCTTGCTATCAGTGCCAATCCCCTGATCATCTTAAGTTTGAATGTCCACAGGTGGATAAAGATGAGCGGGAAAGGCTCAAGAAGCTCTTTGAAGAGCGAGCATCCAAGGCCGTTGCCAAGGCTATGCTGACCAGGACAGAAGTTCCTGACATTCCTGACCATGACGACGGCGAGTATGAGTCAGATGAAGAGTCAGAAGAGGAAGCTCTACTGGCACTTATGGCAGCCTTCGGTGAGGAGTCAGCTGAAGGAAGTGCTGACAGTGAAGAGGCACTTGCAGCTGATGATCAGGTACAATCATCAGCTCCCCCAATGCATATCATGCCTTCTCACATTTTAGACGATTCTGAGTCGCGTTGCTCCAACTCAGAAGCTGTCACAATAGACATTCTTCAACAAGAATTTTTAAAATTTTATGAAATAAAGAATGTCTTGGCTGGCGAAAATGCTTCGCTGAAAGATCAAATTTCTGTTTTGACCAAGGAGATTGAAAAATCGAGGTCAATCAGTGAAGAGCTAGCAACTTTGAAAAAGACTCACTTTGAGTTACTCCAAGATTTTCAAATTGCAAAAACTGAGCGAGATAATTTTCACAATCTCGTTCTGGAGCAAGAAAATAGAATAAATTTTCTAAATAAAGGCTCAAAAGACTTGGAGGCAGCTCTAAGTCATTGGAGAAAGCCTTCTGATAAGTCCGGGTTGGGATTTACAAAGGATTTGAGCATAAACCAGCCCGAACAAATCACTACTGGTAAGGGTAAGGGCAAACTGGTAAATGCATCAGCACCAGCTGGTAATACCAGTCAGTCCCGAATGGCTAATCAGCATAGGAACCATAAGTCCAGATACATAGGTGAGTCATCACGACAAAATCCTCAACTGGCAAGATCCTCTGCTGACAGGACGCCAGCACACCCAAGGACGCAGACTAAGCCGAAATATTCTAAGGCAAGGAAGTCAGCGTCAGCTGCCAGTGGGATCCGACAGCCAGCACCAGCTGTCAAGGGATTCCACGCACAACCTAGTAAGTATGCCAGTTACCAGCATACTTACAAGGGGTCCCAATCTCAGAGAAATTCTGAGAGAAGGACAATACCTGATAGGAGGAACACCTATCAGAGGCACGAGCCCAATCAAAAGTTTTCACAAAGGGCTATGAATGCTAACCGTGGTGGTCCACGTCCTCAGGGACCACCAAGGCATCACAATGTACCGGAAAAGCATTTCCGAAGCTCCCAGCGGAAGCGTACTTCCAAGGGAGATACACACACAACCTCACCTTCCCAAACCAAACGCATTCATTATTTCAAAAGGAAGGGAAAGGCTGTTAATGATGTCAGCAAGGATAAAACCAAGCTGAAAATCACCCAAGTCTGGATTCCGAAAGGAATTATCCAGCGATCTAACCCTGCAGGACCCGCAGATGATCGGGGACCTAAATAAATTCTTTATTTTTCTTGCAGGTACAGGATCATGCAACACAGCTTCATAGATCGAGCGAGTGGATCATAGACAGTGGTTGCTCTGCTCACATGACTGGTGAAGAATTTCTATTTTCAGATCTTACCAAGGTCAAAGGACCTCCAGTCATATTCGGTGATAACTCAAAAGGCAGAGTTATCAGCAAGGGCTGCATCGAGAAGGACGATGTCAGAATCATAAATGTATCCCTTGTCACCAACCTCAAGCACAACCTCCTGAGCATCAGTCAGCTGTGCGACTACGGGTACACAGTTACCTTTGAGAAATCAGAGTGCCTGATCAAAGACAAGGAATCTGGCGAGACCAAGCTGAGAGGTGTTCGCAAAGGAGGACTTTATGTCGTCGACTGGCATAGCGGGAAGACTGACTCATGCTTCGTGGCCACCAGTTCCATGGAAACAAACTGGCTGTGGCACAAAAGGTTAAGTCATCTGAATTTCAAAACTATTAACTATCTGACTAAGCATGATCTTGTAGATGGTCTTCCCAAGGGCGGGTTCAAGAAGGAAGGAATTTGCAAGGCTTGCCAGCAAGGCAAACAAACTAAGAAGTCCTTCAAGAACCAGTCGCCAGTCTGCCCCAGTACCAGTCAGGTACTCGAACTGCTACATATGGATCTTTTTGGACCAGTAGCACCTCAAACCATTGGAGGACGACGATATTCGCTGGTGGTAGTCGATGACTACTCGCGCTACACATGGGTAAAGCTTCTCAGAACCAAGGATGAGGTGAAGATCATTCTTCCAGAATTGATCATCCAAGCTCAGAAACAGAGAGAAGCTGTGGTAAAACGAATTCGATCGGACAATGGGACTGAATTCTGCAACAGTCTGCTGATGGATTTTTGCGCGGAGGCCGGGATCAAACATGAGAGATCTACTCCAAGGCAACCGCAGCAGAATGGACTGGCAGAACGTAGGAACAGGACGCTGAAAGAAGCGGTCCGGTCCATGCTGGCTGAGTCCGGTTTGGGACAGAGTTTCTGGGGAGAAGCGTTGGTGACTGCCTGCTACACTCAGAATAGAAGCGGGATCAACGACAGACTCCAGAAAACTCCCTACGAAGTATATTTTGGTCGTAAGCCTTCTATAGCTCATCTTCGTGCATTCGGTTCACCATGTTATATCCATAATAATGGGAAGTAGAAGTTAAATGCTTTCTCGCCTAAGGCTGATGAGGGTGTGTTTGTCGGATATGGACATCCCTCTCACAAGGGCTATAGAGTATTTAACAAGACCACCAAACTTGTGGAAATAACATGCAATGTTGTTTTTGATGAAGCTACTTTAGTGCGCAGGACCTTACGACAACTGGCTGAAGATGTTCCTGAGGTCAATGATGTCGTGGATAGTTGGGCAGGAATTCTTCCAATGCTAAACCAACTGACTCGACTAGACCTATGACTGAATCATCTTCACAACCAGTTCCCTCGGTTGCCCATCAGCAAACCGAGAGGGTCGGTGATGCAAATGACCTTGCTGAGACCTTACACTCAATCTCCCTGAGTGGATCTAGCAAAAATCAAGGGGGAATTCTGACTAGAATCTTTGAGCCAGAAGATGACGATGAACCAGCTGGAGTGGATGCACCAGCTGATACTGACAACGTTGGTGAAGGTTCAGGAAGCCAGTCAGATAGTGAAGCTGATGAAGAAGTTCCGACTGGTGAAGGTCAACCACCAGTTGCAAATCCAGTTCCGACTGATGAAGGTCAACCGCCAGTTGCAGTTCCAGCTCCGACTGGTGAAAATGTGGAAGCACCAGTCATCAGGACAGAAGAACCTGTTTCACAGCCGGCACCAGCAGTCGCTGGTCCTCCCAAATGGCTGAGGGATCACCCATCCGATGCTATTCTCGGTGATCCAGAAGGTTCTGTCCAGACTCGACACGGCAGTGCGCTCCTAAGTTGTTTTATTTCTCAAATGGAACCTACTTCCATAGGAGTTGCGCTAGAATCTGCTGATTGGATTAATGCCATGCAAGAAGAGCTTGCTGAATTCACTCGCAACAATGTTTGGGACTTGGTGGAGAGACCATCACACCAGTCAGTGATTGGCACCAAGTGGGTTTTCAAGAACAAGCGAGATGAGAATGGCACCGTGGTCAGAAACAAAGCTCGTTTAGTCGCCAAAGGTTACAGGCAGTGTGAAGCATCGACTTTGATGAGACCTTCGCACCAGTTGCAAGAATGGAGGCGATACGGCTGTTCCTTGCGTATGCAGCGTATCACGGATTCACAGTATTCCAGATGGACGTGAAGAGCGCCTTCTTGAATGGCGAGCTAAAGGAGGAGGTTTATGTCGAGCAACCTCCAGGCTTTGAGATAGGCACCAAAGTGTACAAGCTGAGAAAGGCCCTGTATGGATTGAAACAGGCGCCCAGGGCTTGGTACGAAACGCTGTCACAATTCCTTATCAGCAATGGATTTCGGAAAGGGAAGATTGATAGGACTCTCTTCCTTCTCAAGGATGGAGGTGACATGCTAATGGTGCAGATCTATGTTGATGACATCATATTCGGATCAAGGAATATATCTCTCTGCGAGAAGTTTTCTCAACTGATGCAGACGTCATTTCAAATGAGTATGATGGGCAAATTAACATACTTCCTAGGACTCCAGGTCCAGCAGTCAACTGATGGGATTTTCATCAGTCAACGGAAGTATACCAAGGACTTAATCCAGAAATATTGCCCAGAGAAAACTAAGTCCCTAAGGATACCAATGAGCACCAGCTGTCAGATATTTCTGGATGAACAAGGTGAATCAGTTGATCCTACCGTTTACCGAGGAATTATTGGATCACTTCTCTATCTCACCGCCAGCAGACCCGACATCTCGTACTCAGTCGGAGTGTGTGCCAGATTTCAAGCCAATCCGAAAAGGTCACACATGGAAGCTGCAAAGAGGATAGTGAAATATCTGAAGGGGACTGAATCTCTTGGAATATGGTATCCCAGGAATGATGAGATTACACTCATTGGATATTCAGATTCAGATTTTGCTGGATGCCGTATAGATCGAAAGAGTACCAGTGGTACGTGTCAGTTTCTAGGACACAAGCTAATCAGTTGGTTTAGCAAGAAGCAGCACTCAGTTGCTACATCTACCACTGAAGCTGAATATGTTGCCGCTGCCAGTTGCTGTGCTCAAATTATTTGGATCAAGCAACAACTGGAGGATTATGAAGTGGACACTGGCTGTGTTCCAATCTATTGCGACAACAACAGCGCTATGTGCATCACGAAGAATCCGGTTCATCATTCTAGAACCAAGCACATAGATATTCGACATCACTTCATACGTGCTCATGTCGAGAAGAAGGATGTCAGCGTGGACTACATCAGAACTGAAGATCAACTGGTTGACATCTTCACCAAACCCCTTCCAGAAGCAAGATTCAAGGAGTTGTGCATCAAACTCGGTCTTATGGAGATTGATGTGAGCCCCAATGATGAGGAAGAATGAGTCCCAGCTCTCATTCTGTTCTTGATCTTCTGAAGGACGCTGATTACGACTAAGTCCAAGCTCTTAGTTGTTTTTATTTAAGAGGTATCTCTAGCTCACTGATGGTTCCTACTGGCGGAACTTATCCCTTAAATTGTCTAAGGAAATGAGTCTCAGCTCTTATTCCGAAATTGCCAGCACAAACCATCAGTTGAAACGAAATTGGGTCCCAGCTCCCAACTTCAAGCGATAATGAGGAGTGGATTTCTTGAAGAGAAGATTATGCGGAATAAAATTGAGTCCAAGCTCTCAATTTTTCCTCTTTCAAGTTGTCAGCAGACAACTGGTGATATATCCACGACTGGTGAAGATTGAGTCCCAGCTCTCAATTTATCCAAGTACTCGGGTGCCAGTCGTAAGTACCAGTTGTCAACTGGTAAGGAGGCCATGCTGATAGGGGGAAGTGTTCAACTGGCATATAACTGTTGACCAGTTATACTACTGATGACCAGTTGAGTCCCAGCTCTCAACTGACGATCTCTTGCAGTCCAAGAGTCATGCCAGCTGTCGCAGAAATGGCGGGATTGTTCAAATCCTCTTGCGTGTGCGTACCTCAGAATTTAATGCGGCATTTAATGCCACATTTAATGCGCACAGTGACTGCGCAGTCAAAAGCACGTTCACCACCAATCAGAGAACGCCAAGTCAGCTCCACGTCGTGGCCCCCGTCAGCACGACCGCGCACGTCGCACAGGGAAACGGGCCTGCTGATGACCGTCGATCCTTACTTGCTGAGACTTCATCTCGGTCGTTTAATCCTGCATGGCCCTTCGTATAAATACCCGATCTCCTTCATTGGGTTAACCTTTACGATCCCTAACATTTTCAGAACCCTAAATCTGTTCAACTTCCTTCAACTTCCTTTGATATTTTCTGAAGTCATGGCGTCTTCTTCGCAACTTCCCGCTGATAGCCCCTCTACATCATCCTCAGAGTCTCTCGACTTACCCCTCGCTGAAGCTCATATGCCAACATATACTGGCATTGTAAAGATAGAGGATATTAACTATAGCCATCCTTTTGCCAGACTGGTTCAGCTAAATAAACCGCCGACCCGACATCAACTCTCCAACGCACAAATAAGGGCTGCTCAGGTCCAAAAGGAGAAAATTTTGAATGAAAAATTGGCCCTGAAACATTTCGGGGAGGAGCTGATGGAGATGATTGACCGAGAACAGCTCCGACCGTACCTCACGGCGACGCCCAGGACCTTCCACCCTCACATGGTTGCCGAGTTCTATGCTAGGGCGGTTATTGCTGACGACAGGAAGTCGTTCACTACATCGGTGTTCGGCCACCTGATCACCGTCACCGCGGAATACCTCGCCGATCTCTTCGGACTGAGGAATGAAGGAGAGGAAGTGGCCACGTATCATCAGGACGATACGGTGGAATTCCGGAGGAGGTGGGCGCAATGGAAGAAGCCAGAAGTCACCGTCTTCCGGACTGGCATGAAAATGTCCGAGATGGAAGAATACTGGCAGATGGTGTGCGACATTGTAGTTCGCATGCTACAATGTGAGGTCGGCTCGTACGCCGAGTTAAGCCTGCGGAAGTTCTCGGTGATGTGTGCCCTGGTGGATGGAGTTGAGGGCAATTGGGCCGAATTTTTCTTTGGCAGGTTGCTGGAGAATGTGGCGCGGAACATCACCGTGCCAACGGAAGGGAAGTTTGCCCATGCAGTCTCGTTCGGGCTGCGGATCAGCCACATCTTGGAAGTGGAGATGGGTGATGGTGTTGACCAAGGGGAGAGGTTGGTCCCCTCAGACTTTATACCAGTCTCCAAGGTCAAGCTGGCTGACCCCGATTACAAGAAGCCGCGCAGGTTGAAAGGGAAGAAGGCAGTGAACCCTGATGAGGCCGTTTCTGAGGAGGACTCAGAAGACCTGGGGGAGCAAGTGCCAGCTGTGGCTCTCCCACTGGCTGATGAGGCTAGGGCTGAGCTGAAGAGAAAGCGCGAGCTCGAGTCCCTCTTTGTCTCAATGGAGGACGTGGTGGCTGAGGAAACTGGCATACATCCTCAAGAACTAGCGCCAGTGCCAGCTCCCAAGCCCCGATCAACGAAGAAGCCTAAGACTCACCAGTACCAGCAGCCTCCGCAAGCTGTTGCTTATGAACCAGCATCCGGGAAAATCT
>JAPKLW010012289.1:0-10288 GCA_026898455.1 Plectranthus barbatus
GTGGGGCCCTTGGAACTATTTTTCGTGTTTTCTTCGTTGATCCGATGGCAGGTAATAGCGACAAAATGGGAAATCAGGCGGGGAAGACGGCTGGGGCTCGCCCACCGAGCTCCTCGACGCCGAAAGATCTTGTCCCTGTCGATGAGCTAGTGCGGCAGACTCTGCAAACCAGCGGCGCTCAAGCCGTACCTCCAGAACTGCTGAATACAATCCTGGCCCGACTAGCTGAGGAGGCCGAGGAGAACCAACGCCGTGCGAAGGAGACGGACTCCAGAATCATGGAATTGCACGCCACCAACCGTGCCTTGCGTAGGGAGAACGAACAACTCCGCAAGAAGAAGGCGATCCAGAAGCAACCCTTTATCAAGGAGCCCCTCACTGGCGAGAAACCGATGAATCCCCGCAAGAACTTAGCCCATGACCTGGAGGAGGCGGTTGACCTTGACACGCCGGCGACGTCGGATCCGGGGCGCAAACCTGCGGGAACGACAACCTACCACCCGACTGATCGCCTAGCTACCGAACCGCCACGGGACGAGTATGAGAAGCGTCTCGAGGCGCGCATGGCTGGGTTGGAAAAGCTCATTTGCCGCATCCCGGGAATCATTCCCCCGGATTCGCTGATACCGCGTGACAGTTACGCAGACTCGCCTTTTACACCCGACATCACTAACACCGATGTCCCAGCAAGGTTTGTGCCGCCATCTTTTCAGCTGTACGACGGGACGACCGATCCGGAGGACCACATAGCCCTCTATAAGCAGAAGATGCTGACCACCTCAATCCCAGGAGAACTCCGTGAGGCGTGCATGTGCAAGAGCTTCGGGGCGAGTCTCACCGGACCAGCCCTCCAGTGGTTCGTCAACTTACCGAGGAGTTCTTTCTCGACGTTCTCAGAATTTCACATGGCTTTCCGAAAGCAGTATTCCAATTGTCAGCGTGTGGCCAAGCACCCTGATGCGCTTAACAGCATACGCATAAAAAAGGGAGAGTCACTGAGGTCCTACGTGGGGCGCTTCAACCAGGAGCTCGCCTCTATACCGAACTGCCCTCCTCTCACCGCAGTCTTCGCCTTTAAGAATGGCCTAGATGTGTCCTCTAAGCTCTATCGCGACCTGACCAGTCACCCTTGCTACGATATGGACTCGGTCCTATCACAAGCCTGGGCTGAGATTAATTGGGAAGAGGACGAGCCGAACCGCATAGCGCGCCTGAACGAACAAAAAGCCTACGAGCTCGCTAGTCAACATCGAGAGCCTCGATATAGAGGAGGCTCCTCTACGTCGAGGTATGTGGATCGGAAGGACTTCCGTGATGAGCGTCGCTCCCGATGAGATCATCCTTATAGTCGCACGTCCCGTGCGGGGGAGGTACCCTACAACCTCTGCATTGACCAGAACTATCTGGTCAACAACGTGCTCAAGGGGCTCGGTGGCGCTGTGAAGTGGCCCGCCAAGATGAAATCCGACCCCAAGACGCGGGATATGAAGAAGTTTTGTGGTTTCCACAATGACCATGGCCACAAAACCGAGGAATGCCAGACCCTGCGCCTAGAGGTGCTCGAGCTCTTAAAGAACGATTTCCTTACCGAGTACCTAACCAACAAGGGAAAGAACACCTGGACGAGGGGTAGGCAAGCCAATCCTACCGGAAACACAGAACCTCAAAACAAGCCACCGCCCGCCGAGCAAACAATCCACGTGATCGTCGGAGGATCGGAAATTAGCGGAAGGTCACGCTCTGCGGCCAAGAGGGCCCGCAGGATCCTAAATCATGAGGTCCACCACGTTAGCCCCGTGCAGCAACATGAGGCCATCGAATTCACCGCAGAGGACACGCCGGGGCTCGTTCATCCCCATCATGACGCACTCGTGATATCGCTCCTGATATCAAATTGTCAGGTAAAGAGGTTGCTCGTGGATAACGGTAGCTCCGCGAACATCATGTTCCTTCGGACGTTGAAAGAGATGCAGATCCCCACGAGCAAGATAGAGCCGATAACCATGACCCTCTACGGCTTCAATGGAGGCCAGCAGCTGACGGTTGGGGAAATCACTCTGCCTGTGTACTGTGGAGGCCTAAACTTGGATGTGAAATTCCAAGTTGTAGACGCCACCTCCGCGCATAACGCCATCCTAGGGAGACCCTGGATTCACGAGCTCAAAGCGGTTCCCTCGTCGTATCATCAGGCGATCAAGTTTCCCACTCCCTGGGGAATCCAAACCATCCGAGGCGAGCAGAAGGCGTCAAGAGATTGCTACTACGCTAGTTTCCGAGCCGTCTGCTCACAGCAGCACGGCTCGATATCTACCCCCGCTGGTCGACCCGAAGCTGAAGAGCTAGAGGAGGTAGCCATAGACGAGTCCGATCCATCCCGAACCACCTTCGTGGGGGCGGAACTCCCCGCCGACGTAAGGAGTGCCCTCCTAGGTTTCCTCCGAAGGAAGGTTCACGTATTCGCCTGGTCACACCGAGACATGACCGGGATCGATCCATCGGTCATCACTCACCATCTCCAGGTGGACCCGAACAGCAAACCAGTACAACAACGACGACAAAAGTTCTTCGCGGAAAAGAATCAAGCCATCAACGAGGAGGTGCAGAAACTCATCGACATCGGGTCGGTGCGAGAGGTGCATTACCCCACTTGGCTTGCCAACGTGGTCGTCATCAAAAAGAAAAACAGCAAAAACCGGGTCTGCATTGACTTCACCGACCTAAACAAGGCCTGCCCAAAGGACCCATACCCCCTACCACACATTGACGCCATAGTCAACGCAACAGCGGGGCACGAGCTATTGAGCTTCATGGACGCGTTCTCGGGATACAACCAAATCCAAATGCACCCCGACGACCAGGAAAAGACAGCCTTCATCACCAGTCAAGGCATTTACTGCTACAAGGTAATGCCTTTCGGATTAAAGAACGCAGGCTCAACATACCAACTCCTCGTCAATTCTATGTTCAAAGAGAAGATCGGCAAGACAATGGAAGTCTACATTGACGACATGCTCGTCAAATCGCTTAGCTCTCAGGATCACGTGACCCATCTGGAGGAAGCCTTCCAAACCTTGGAGAGGTACAACATGAAGCTAAATCCGGCGAAATGTTCGTTCGGGGTAGCGTCCGGCAAATTTCTCGGTCATATAGTGACCCGAAGGGGAATAGAGGCAGACCCCACGCAGATCAAGGCCGTTCAGGACATAGAACATCCAAGATCTTCGAAAGAGGTGCAAAAGCTGACTGGGCGCCTCGCCGCCCTTAGCCGTTTTATATCACGCTACTCCGAGAGAACCCATTCCTTCTTTAACACATTACGGAAGGGAAAGCGGTTCGAATGGACTGGGGAATGTGCGAAGGCCCTCGAAGAACTGAAAGCCTATCTGGCTAGCCCACCTTTGTTGTCAAAACCAGTCGACGGTGAGCCATTGCTACTCTACCTCTCCGTGTCAAACCATGCGGTTGGAGCCGTTCTAGTACGCGAAGAAGACGACAAACAACACCCGGTCCATTACGCCAGTAAATCCCTACTAGACGCTGAAACACGGTATACCACCTTGGAAAAGCTAGCTTTGGCGCTCGTAAATGCCGCTCGAAAGCTGCGGCCCTACTTTGAGGCAAATTCCATCAAAGTGATTACGGCTTACCCTATAAGAGTCGTACTGTCAAAATCGGACCTGTCTGGATGTCTGCTCAAATGGGCCGTTGAAGTAGGGGGTTACGGAATTCAGTACGAACCAAGAACTGCAATCAAGTCGCAAGTACTAGCTGACTTCGTCGCGGATTTCTCAACAAATCTGCAGCTAAAGGCGGAACGCGAAGTAGCTCACATGACGAAAGTTGAAGAAGATGCCGGCGTCTGGTCATTGAAGATCGACGGAGCTAGTAATGTGCACGACAATGGGGCCGGGGTGGTCCTGACAGATCTGCACGGAGAAAATTACGAGCGAGCTATCCGGCTCGATTTCCCAGCAACAAACAACGAGGCCGAATATGAGGCGCTCGTCCAAGGTATGCAGCTAGCCCTAGAACTCGGGGCTCGTAGAGTTCGCGCCGAGAGCGACTCCCAACTAGTGGTCAATCAACTAGATGGCACTTACGCTGTAAAGGAGGAGCGTCTAAAATTGTACCACTCTGCGATCGAGAGGCTCAAAGAAAGAATTGAGGAGTGGGATCTCCGCCACATCCCCAGGGAATCGAACGCCCGAGCAGATGCTTTAGCGAGCTTAGCTGCCACGAGCTCCTCCCAAAGTACCCGACCAATCCCCGAGGTTTGGTTTCTAGCACCGTCCGTCTCCGCCCAAAATAGTGTTGCGCCCGTCGATCAAGACGGGAATGACTGGAGGATCCCAATCACTCGGCACTTATCCGAGAAACCTCCAGCCGGCGATAAGAACGACGTGACAAAAATTGAGAGAGCGGCTACTCGCTTTACCCTCATTAACGGTAAGCCATATAGGCGTTCGCTCGGAGGACCCCTCCTTCGGTGTATCGCCTCTCCCGAGACAGAAGAAGTACTCTCAGAGGTGCATGAAGGTGACTGCGGGAACCACGCCGGGGCTCGATCATTATCTCACAAAATAATCACGGCCGGTTTCTACTGGCCTACTCTAAAGCAGGACGCGACCGATCACGTAAAAAGGTGTGACAGTTGCCAACGCTTCGAAGCATCCACCCATAGGAATGCGGAACCACTCCACGCTTCAATTACCCCATGGCCCTTCATGATATGGGGAATGGACCTAGTAGGACCCCTCCCGAAAGGGACCGGGCAGAAGGATCACATCCTCATGGTGACCGATTACTTCACCAAGTGGGTAGATGGCGAAGCCCTAGGGAGAACGCGTGATTTGGAAGTCATCAAGTTTCTATGGAAGCATGTCTTGTGTTGCTTCGGAATCCCGAAAGAAATACGAACAGACAACGGACGACAATTCGCCAGCGAAAGGATGCAGGCCTTTTGCAACACCTACGGGATAAGGCTGGTGTTCTCAACGCCACGATACCCCGAAGCAAACGGCCTGGCGGAATCAACCAACAAAACGGTAATGGCAACACTGAAGAAGAAGCTAAGTCCACACGGATCCAGGTGGGTAGAAGAACTCCCCGCAGTCCTTTGGTCATACCGAACCACTCCAAGGACCGCCACCGGGGCTATGCCATTCTCGCTGGCATACGGGGTCGAGGCCGTAGCACCCGTCGAGATCACTGCCCGCAGTCCCAGAGTAGAATTCGCAGACAAGACAAGGAACACAAACCTACTCGAGAAAAATCTCGAACTCTTAGACGAGATACGCGAAGACGCTGCGATCAAAGCCTCCCGAAGGCGACTTCAGGTAGAAAGGTTCTACAACAAAAAACTGAAGCTCAGGAGCTTCCAAGAAGGAGATCTAGTCCTAAGAAGGGTATTCCAAAACACGAAAGAATCCGGAGCGGGAAAGTTAGCCCCTAACTGGGAAGGCCCCTACAAGGTATCCAAAGTGGTGGGGCGCGAGGCTTACCAACTAGAAACTTCAGAAGGAGGAAGGGTTCAAAATAGTTGGAACGTCAAACACCTGAAAAAATACTATCACTAGTATACAGATACGTATATTCCTGTTATATTCTTTCTTACCATTTTGTCATTATTTATTCATAACACCTTTACTAACTTGAGCGTCGGAGGGGCGATGCCAACCTGACCTCATATCGCTTGTTTCGCAGCCAAGTAAGAGGGTCGATGTCGACAAGATAAGCTGCTCGGCACCGACCCCCTATGCTCCTCTATATCGAACCGTTCGCTCCAACAGAAGCTCCAATTCAATAAACAAGAAATGAAATACGAAACAGGCATACAAATTGCAACACGAAAGAAGTATAATGTGGCAGAAGCCCAAAAAGCACGGTAGACATTCAATTCGAAGGTAACAAAGCAGTGGCGGCGTAAATGTACAACAAAAGGAATTACGGAATGAATTACAAACAAGAAATGAACGCCTAAGGAACTAGTCTTCAAACGGCAAGATCCTCGTCCATCTTCTTCTGAGTTTCCCCACCTCCATCTTCATTGAGGAAGTTGTCCGCCTCCTTCTCCTCAGCACTCTTTTCCACCTCGGGCTCGGGGATCGACTCAAGGCGGGTCGGTTCCTTGTTAACCTCCTGCACTTCGGCGTCGAGGAGTGCCCCCTCGGTCGTGACTGGAGGAGAGGACGGAGGCGTAGCAGGGCGCTTAATGTTGTCTAGGTCGAAATCCGGACACCTCCGACCGACCAAGGCACAGATAGATCCAGTTACCATCTGCACATGTAAGTCGAAGGTCGACTTGAACTCCGGATTCGCCACAACTTCTTGGTAATCAACCCCGTAACCTTTCTTCAGCGCCTCCACCTCCTCCTCGTGCGCCTTTTGCTCCTTGAGCCTCTCCTCTTGGCTCTTATGGAACCGACCCTTGAAGGAATCGAGCTCCATCTCAGTTTTGCGCTTCTCCTCCTCGAACTTCTCGGCGGAGGCCTTCAACTCCCCTTCAAGGCCCTTGCACCGACCCGCGAGCTCCTGCCTTTCTTTCTTCAGACCCTCGTACTTTTCCCTCCATCTCTGACCTTCGAGCTGCGACTCCTTCAAGTCCCCCGAGACCGAAGCGAGCTTGCTGGCCAGGTCGGCCCGTTTGTCCCTCTCAGCCTGGAGCTCCTTCATTGACTGACCCAGTCCCTCGCTAGCCAAGTCCAAAGACTTGAGGAGCTGCTCGGAGTAGATGGCGAAAGTCCGAGTAGTCTGCACAACGACACGGAACAGATTAGTAAGAAAGATCATGATGCGAAAAATTCATCGTAACACGACAATATTCATACCTCCTGGAGAGTCTTTTGCATGCCAAAGTTCTCACGAGCATACTCACTGTCGAAGTCTTCAGCTCGGAGGTCCCCATCGAGGACCTTTTTAACGTGCATTGCATAGGCCGCCGTGGAGGAAGCGATACTCGTCGACCCAGAGCCGACTAGCACCAGGTCCGCTTCCTTAGGCTGGCCGGTGGATCCCGACCGAGTCCTGGAATCTACGCTCGCATCGCGAGCCTTCTTCTTCCTCCTCTCATCACGCACAGTCCGAGGAGGAGGGGTCGCAGCCCTCTTCGGTTTGACTGGAGGGACGGAGATGGGGGTCGGTACTGAGATGATAACGTTGCCAGCCTGCTCAGTCCCCACTCGCTCCTCGGTTGGCACAACAGGAGACGCACGAGACGTCTCAACAGCAGCCTTCTTCGATGAGGGGCCCTCAGCAGTAGGGGTCGAGGATGAGACCTCTCGTGGGCGCTTCTGGGCCTTCATTGCAGCCAGCAAATCCATCAGAGATAAGCCCGCCATGTCCGCAGGGATCTTCTCCTTTTTACCACTTTCGTTCACCCAAAACTCGGCTCCAACACTCCTCTTGCCCTTGACCGAGGAGAACTTACGATCCTCCCTCGAATAAGCAATATCGATCCGACCCTCCTCCTCGTCGGTAAGGACCGTCTGCTTGTATCCTGCAAAAACAGACATCGGTGAGTAACCGTAAATATCGATATCGAGTCGTGCACTTGAACGAATGAACCAAACCGCACTTATTGGGACGCCCCCCTCGGACAAACACTCTGGGTCAGAATGACTCATAGGCACCCACACCCACTGGTTCTTCCAACCCGGGGTGTTCTGCCTACAACTGGTGATCATCGCTTCAGACAAGGAGTCTCTCTTCGATAAGAAGTAATAGCCATCCTCGTACCGCGCTAACCTATATAAATAATGCCACTCCCTAAGAGTCGGGTACCCAAGCCCGGCATCGAAAAATACGAGGAGCGTCCCCAACATATGGCACCAGCTGATCGGTGCAATCTGGAATGGAGCCAGTCCGTACGAAAGTAGAACGACTTGAAACCACGCATGGAGGGGCCACCCAATCCCATACTTGATTACCGGAAGAAAGAACGCCACCTCATCGATGCGGGGCGGCTGGTAGCACCTGTCCTTGGGATGGGGCAACGTATAGACCATCTTGTGACAAGCCACTCCAGCCGCACTCCTCGATATGGACTCCTCGGTCGCGAGAGACACAGCAGTGCGCACCGAATCGTCGGGATTGATTTGATCCTTCTTCGCGAAAGATCTGTCAACCTCCATTGGGACAAACGAGTCACTGCTATCCTCGCTGTCCTCAGCGGTACCCTCTTCCTCCGAAATCTCCTCAGGGTCGATATCGAGAACTGGCTGCTCGACAGGATGCCGACCCTCTCCAATACCTGAAGAGGCATCCTCTCGATACGATGAAACCCTTACTGCCGACTCCTTAGAACTCGACGAAGAGGAAGGTTCCTCCCAAATCTCAACCGGTGAACTCGTCATGAAAACTGTAGCTATTCAAAATCCAAAGAAGGAAATTGGCAAAAAAAAAAAGAGGCCCCCCAAGAAGCAAGGAAACGAGAGAAACGCGATTGGAAAATACGCACGCAAGAAACGAGAGGGAAAAGACCTCGTAAATAAAAGTTCAACACTAAACCAGACGCAACCGACCCATCCATGCAACCAACAAGCATCAATCTCAGGCAAATCAGAAGAAAAGTACACATGCATGAACCCACAGCCCCACCAAAACACGCCATTCAGCCCCCAGAAATCGAGTCAGAAGCACACTCAAGGCTAACTTCAAAAAACCAACGCCAAGACTAACCACGCGCCCTAGAGCTTGATACATCCCATGACGCGTACATATAACCCAGAAAATGAATCAAACTAGCACCCATCAAAATCGGCCAATCTGAACGAGGAATTAAAGGCAAACAAGCGGCTTACGTATGAAACATTTACGATAATCTCACAACAAACAGCAATCGACGAAATTCATAAAATCTTAGCCCGAAGACCCCAAATTAAAGCACATACAAATCCGACGAAAAGGGCGAACACGATCAACGTAATACATATGAAAGGGAGAGAGAGATTTACTTGATTAGTCGCAAAGAATGGATGAGCGGGGGTGAGCGCCGAAACTGTCGAAAGAGAGCAAAAGGAAGACGCGATTGCCAAAATTACAACTGCCGGAGTGATCGCCGGAGTATGAGCACTTGCCGTCGTTAAAACAGTAGCGGTCGAGAAAGCAGAAGGGAAGTTCGTAGGCGTAAAATGACGAAATGAAACGAATACCGCATATTTATGTGAAACTGGAAGAAAAAACCGTTCGCGTCCTAACTTCACCCCCGGAGCTGGCCGAAATTACTATCATGCCACTCCAGAGGCGGCAAAATTTAAAGTCCCAAAGGAAACACCTCGGTGCCGAGGTGCTTGAGGAATCGCTATAGACCCGTTAAGCGCCTCGAAGGCGAGCCGCTCAAAGAAACTTCAAGCAATAACATTCCCCGGCGGGGAGAACTATAACGCGATCGACACCCTCTACGGGAACGTGAGGCCTTCCCACGGGAACTCACCAGGTGTCCTACGATCCGCTATAACTCACCCCGCTAGCGCTCTACGGAGCCAAAACAGAGTGCACGCACGAGAGCCCCGCTCCGTGCAAGAGAACATTCCCCGGAATAGTTCTAACCCGCGTGATCCCCGAACTCACGCCTTAGCCCGCAGAACAATACTCCGGTATTCCCTGCATGGTCATATGCTTGCGTTCCCTCGGAACCTTCGTATCGACCAGGAGTAGTATCCCGGCTACTCCCAAGCGAAGTTACTCTCTCCGGAAGTATCTCCCGGGCCCGAGGGTAGTCTCTTGGACACCTCAAATTGTCGCACTCTGTGTCGAGTCCTAACTCAAAGTTTTGATTCCACGACCTGTCCCGAACAGGCCCTGCAACCAAAAGGGGCTATTGTTCGGGCCAAGCCCATGGGCCCAGACCCAACAGACAAGTCGGCCCGTACAAACTAGTCCAACCAGGAAAGCTGCCCCGCCTAAGCCAACGAAATGCCGAATTCACCTAAGTCAAGGCCTCACCATCGAGGATCGGAGAGCCTCGCCATCGAGAAGCTGAAAGGGTCGATATCGAGACGTTCCAGAAAGATAAACCCTAGCTTGCTGGCGGCGTCCGATCGTTGGAAGCCCTAACCTCCCCCAAAAAACCCGCAACCGGTCCGATATTCACGGCGAGCCGTTGCTGCTCGACGGCTAGGGTTAGCTGCTACCTGCCTGCCCCTATCATGTCTATAAATAGGGGCATAAGGCTCTTTTTTTTGTATTCATTCGATCTGAGCGAAACTTAGCCGTAACTCTGCCAAATTTTCCGTAGATTCATTTCCTCTTCAGCAACAACTGTATTCGCGTCACATCACTCGTCATTTAT
>JAPKLW010012290.1:0-10288 GCA_026898455.1 Plectranthus barbatus
TCTAAGCTATCAACTGGAGAAGGGAAACTTAGCCAGATTTCCCAACAATTTCCCCCTTTTTGGTGCGATCAAAGCCTAACCAGCGAGCACTCAGCTGATGAGGAAAGTTACAAAGCATTTCTGGGTTTTTACAAATAAACCTATCAGATCTAAACCCATGAAACTACTTCCTCACATCAGCTCTAACCTAAAAATCTTCCCCCTCAAACTGGGAGGGATATTGCTCGATTAAATTTTGAAGTAAAACTCTGAGCCAGGTTAGAATCAACAAAGTATCAAAATGAGTGCTGGTGCTGATTACACTGAATGTGTAAGTTCAGCTGGTAAGTAAAAAGTTGACATTAGTTGGACAATGAGAAATTGTCGTCAACCCGTCAGTAATCAATCCATTAATGATGTTACAATTACAAGTACAGGATTAAAAACTGACTAGTCTAACTGATACAAAATTACTTACACAAAAAATGAAGAGTACAAGACTTATGGCTGAGATGAGGATCCAGGTGATTGATTGCGATTTGCTAAATTCCTCAAGATCTCTGTAAGAGCCGCCATATCTTGTTCCCTCTTCAAGCGCTCCTCAGCAGCAATGCGACGCTCTTCCGCAGCAAGCCGAGCCCTCTCCTCATCAGCGACTGCTCGCGCCTTTTCCCCCTCTTGGATCCGCGCCAAAAAAGGAGTTCACCCCAGAGGTGAAAGCCTCCATTTGTTGCGCCATCTCTGCTCGGTAGGAAGAAAAGCGCTGGTCCATCCTGGCATCAATGAGAGCAACCAGTTGCGCAGGCGGATGGACTTCGGAAAGAGGCTCTGCTGACAGGGCCATCGAAGTGGGGGGCTCAACAGATGAGGCTTCAGCCATCACTATATCAGCGCCAGATGCCCCATCCACAACTTTCTCTGCAGCGGCTGCTGGTGCTGCTGCTGCTGCTGACGCTGACTCTTCAGCTGATTCCTCCACCAGCACCTCAGCTGATGCTGGTGGGACTTGTTCTTCTGCAAAGTCCGCCTCCACCCAGTCAACGGGCTCCAGCTCCACAACATTCGGAGCACCAGCGACTGCAGGGACCAGCCATCTGCTGCGGGAGGGATCCTCCTCCACCACATGATCAATTAGCAACTCAGTGGCTGCCATATCGAACAGACGGGCAAAGTAGAAGAGGAGCGGTGGGAGGGCAATCAGTATTTGGATCCTTCGGAGAGCGTAGACCACCTGAAAGCCCCGGCTGGTGCGGTGGAACTGGAGAAAGGGCACTCGGACACGCCTTGGCTTCGGGAGTCCTGAGCTGCCAGTCCTTAGGCGATAATCAAGAATCTTCTGCACTCGCCGCCGGACACGCCTAAGGGACAAAGGCTCTGGCTCGTCTGTTAATGTATCCATGAATTCATTCGCCCAGTCCTCTTCATTCCTCCAGTATTGCAGCCCCAGCCTAGCTTACAGAACTGAGCGCTTCTCCACCGTGAGATACCGCTCCACACGGTCAAAGATCCTCCATCTCCGCAGCTCACAGTACAGAGTCGGGTTGATAAACCACAGATACCGGAAGTCATTAAACAAGTCGAAATCAACGGCATCCTCGACCTCCACTGTGATATTTTCTGCGTACTCATACAGAGTACGGTTGTAGAACTCCATCGGCCTCAGGGGCAGGCACCAGTCCTGGATGCGTGAAGCTAAGACCGACTGGTGGGGGAGCCCGCGGAGAGGAATGATGTTGAGAATGCTGTAGTCAGGCACTTGAGAGGTGTCGAAGGCCTCTTCCCCGCGTAACTCCCACCGATGGGGTCCATTGACCATCTCCTCATATTCATCAGCGTCGACCACGTTGTAATTGAGGACGCTGACGGTTATGTCACGTCGTGGTCGCGAATCAGCACGTCGAGGCTGTGCTGGTGAGGATGTCGTTGGTCGTCCAGAAGTTGAGGCTCCTTGGGACTGTTGACGACCGAGCTGAGCCTTCCCTTCCTTTGCAAAATCTGGGAACAGGTTCCTGGGCTCCATCCTCTGGATTGTGGAGTGCTGGACAACTGGTGGCTCCTCTTCTTCAGAATCATCAGAAATAACAATGGGAGCCTTCCCAGTAGTCCTTGCACCAGTCTCCACATCCATCTCTTCTTCCTTCTCTGCCTCCTTCTCCTCCTTCTCCTCCGCCAGTTTTTCCGGGGTGGTCGCCCGCTCATCAACTCCTCCGCTGGCAACCCCTTGCACTGCCAGCGGGCCTTCTTCGGCAACTCTGCGTCCGCTGGCATCCCCTTGCGCAGCCAGCGGGCTCCCAGCCTCTTCCTCTTCCGGCTGGTAGTGCTCGACTATGGACATGATGTCCTCGTCGACTCCCATCACCAGCAGGCGCTGATATGTATCTTTTGCTAAAATCTCGCCTGGTGGTGGGGAAGCTGGTGGGCTGGCACTTGGACTTTCATCAGCCTTTCCTTTGCCCTTGCTTGCCAGCCTCAGCTGTTCAGCCAGCTCCTCCTGGCGCCTGGCTTCATGCTCAGCCTGCACCTTGGCATAGGCTTCATCGCGGGCTGCCAGCTCAGCCTCTAATTTTCGCTGGGCTGCCAAGGCCTTCAGCCTTGCCTTGGCTTGCTTCCTCCTGACAATGGAGGCACTTCTCTCCTTCTTAGCCTGCTCCATCACCAGCTGAGCTCTGGTTTGGACCCTCTTCCTCTTCCGGGTCATAATCTCCAGCTGCTCCTCCTGGGTCTGTCCCAATATGTTCCTTGGAGCTGGACCAAGAACCAGTGCCTGATGTGGCTGCTGATGCTGATGCTTCTTGGGTCTTTTGGGCTTCTTCTGGGATGGCTCGTCAGTAGGGACGATGCGGATGTCCCGGGGATGGATGCCAGTGGCCGCTTCCACTGTATCTCCCAGCTGGGCGAAGAGACGCTCAGTCTCTCGCTGGCGCTTGAGCGCAGCCCTTTCTTCTTCAGTCAGCGGGCGAGCCATAACTGGCAGTTGCTCGCCCTCATCCACCTCATCTTCCTCAGAGACACCCTCAGAAGGATTCACTGAGGTCTTCCCCTTCAGCCTCCTGGGCTTCTTGTAGTCTGGGCGGGGGAGTTTGGCTTGCTCCTTGGTCGGAGGGATGAAGTCCGAACTGACCAATTGCTCACCCTGGTCCACCCCATCACCCAACTCCATCTCCAGTAGGCGGCTGATACGAAGCCCAAAGGATACGGAATGGGCAAACCTCCCTTTAATCGGAACGTCGATGTTCCTGCCGACGTTTTCCAGGAGCCGGCCGTAAAGGAATTCGGCCCAGTTCTCTTGAATCCCGTCAGCAAGGGCACTCATCACGGAGAACTTCCGGATGCTCAGCTCTGCGTACGACCCCACTTCGCACTGCAGCATTCGTACGACTATGTCGCACACCATCTGCCAAAACTCGTCCATCTCGAACTTTCTCATTCCAGTCCGGAAGGTGGTCACCTCCGCCTTCTTCCACTGGGTCCAGCGCTTCTGGAACTCGACGGTGTTGTTCTGAAGGTAGGTAGCCACATCCTCGCCTTCGTTCCTTAGCCCGAACATCTCGGCGAGGTACTCGGGGGAGACGGTGATCAGGTGTCCAAACACCGAAGTGGTGAAGGACCGTCCGCCGTCGGCGATCACCGCCCGTGCGTAGAACTCCGCCACCAGGTGCGGATGGAAAGTCTGGGGCGCCGCCGTCAGATACTGTCGGAGGTCTTCATGATCGATCATCTCGATCAGCTCCTCCCCATAGTTCTTTCTGGCCAGTTTTTCGTTGAGGATCTTCTCCTTCTGAACTTGTGTGGCTCTGACTTGGGCATTTGACAACCGATCACGGGTTGCCGGCTTGTTCAGCTGAACCAGTCGAGCGAACGGAAGAGTATAGTCAATATCCTCAATCTTCACAATGCCGGTGTACGTCGGCATGTGCTGCTCGGCAACTGGTAGTCTGGGCTCACCAGACGATGAAGATGTGGAAGGTGGGTTGTCTTCCGAGGGATTATCAGTTGGGGGGGGTGAAGATGAAGCCATAATCTCAGGAAACTTAAGAATTTTGAGAGAATGAGAGAGATTAGGGCTGAAAAAAAATGTGAAGGATCGTAAAAGGTTTTTCCGATGAAGAGTCTCGAGTATTTATACTCAAGTCCATGCAAGATCAGACGACCAGGATCAACGCTCAGCAAGCGGGAATCGACGGTCATCAGCAGGCCCGTTTCCCTGTGCGACGTGCGCGGTCGTGCTGACGTGGGGCGTGCCGTGTAGCTGACGTGGCGCTCAGCGATTGGTGGAAACCAAAGTCGGACTGCGCAGCCACTGTGCACATTAAATGTGGCATTAAATGCCGCATTAAATTCTGAGGCCAGTACACGCTACATGGATTCGAATGATCCCGCCATTTCTGCGACAGCTGGCTTGGCTGGGCATCACCAGCATACGCCAGTCGCATACTTCCTCCTAACTGGTTGGCCTCTTCATCAGTTGGCAACTGATACCACATGCTTATAATACATTCTGCTGACAAACTCATCAGGTAGCAACTGATACCACTTATTGAAGAGCCATTTCTCCACTTGATGATAATTTCTTCAGTTAGCAGCTGATACCACCTTGTAGATATACATCATCAGTTAGCAACTGAGACCACTTGATAAATCAACCACTTGCTGGTAGCACGTCCTGCTGGCAAACTCATCAGTTACAACTGATACCACTTGATGATCAGACTGGCGACCTAAACCAAATTGAGAGCTTGGACTCAATTTTCGCCAGTCGTGGGAATGACCACCAGTTATCTGCTGGCAAATGGAAGTGGATCCATTTCTTCAACACTGCTAGAAGGTGGCAGCTGGGACCCAATTTCGCTTCAGCGGAAGATAAAAGCTGGCAAGATGAAATGAGAGCTGGGACTCATTTCCTTGGACAATTTAGGGATAAAGTCCGCCAGTAGATATCGTCTGTGGTTGAAAGACACCACTTGTTGAGAAACAACATACGAGGAAAGTGAAACGACTAAGAGCTTGGACTCAGTCGTAATCAGCATCCACCAGAAGATCAAGAACATAATGAGAGCTTGGACTCATTCTTCCTCATCATTAAGGCTCGCATCAATCTCCATAAGACCGAGTTTGATGCACAACTCCTTGAATCTTGCTTCTGGCAGGGGCTTTGTGAAGATGTCAGCCAGTTGATCTTCAGTACGAATGTAGTCCACGCTGACATCCTTCTTCTCGACATGATCACGAATGAAGTGATGTCGAATGTCTATGTGCTTGGTCCTGGAGTGATGAACCGGATTCTTCGTGATGCACATAGCACTGTTGTTGTCGCAATAAATAGGAACACAGCCAGTGTCCACTTCATAATCAGCCAGTTGTTGCTTGAGCCAAATAATTTGAGCACAGCAACTGGCAGCGGCAACATACTCAGCCTCAGTGGTAGAAGTAGCTACAGAGTGCTGCTTCTTGCTGAACCAGCTAATCAGCTTGTGTCCGAGAAACTGACACGTACCACTGGTACTCTTGCGGTCAATACGGCATCCAGCGAAATCTGAATCTGAATATCCGATAAGCGTAAGCTCATCATTTCTGGGATACCATATTCCAAGAGATTCTGTCCCCTTCAGATATTTCACAATCCGTTTAGCAGCTTCCATGTGTGACTTCTTAGGATTAGCTTGAAATCTGGCACACACTCCGACTGAATACGAAATGTCGGGTCTGCTGGCAGTGAGATAGAGGAGTGATCCAATAATTCCTCGGTAAACAGTAGGATCAACTGATTCCCCTTGCTCATCAAGAAATATCTGGCAGCTGGTACTCATCGGGATCCTTAGAGACTTAGTCTTCTCTGGGCAATATTTCTGAATTAGATCCTTGGTATACTTCCGCTGGCTGATAAATATACCATCAGCTGACTGCTGGACCTGGAGTCCTAGGAAGTATGTTAACTTGCCCATCATACTCATCTGGAATGAGGTCTGCATCAGTTGAGAAAACTTCTCACAAAGAGTTATATTCTTCGACCCGAAAATAATGTCATCGACATAGATCTGCACCATCAGCATGTCAGCTCCATCGTTGAGAAGAAAGAGAGTCCGATCGATCTTCCCTTTTCGAAATCCATTTCTGGTGAGGAACTGAGATAGTGTATCATACCAAGCCCTGGGCGCCTGTTTCAATCCATACAGGGCCTTCCTTAGCTTGTACACTTTGGTGCCAATTTCAAATCCAGGAGGTTGCTCTACATATACCTCCTCCTTTAGCTCGCCATTCAAGAATGCGCTCTTCACGTCCATCTGGAACACCGTGAAGCCGTGATACGCTGCATAGGCCAAAAACAGCCGTATCGCCTCCATTCTTGCAACTGGTGCAAAGGTCTCATCAAAATCGATGCCTTCACACTGTCTATAGCCCTTGGCGACTAAACGAGCCTTGTTACGGACCACAATGCCATCTTCATCTCGCTTGTTCTTGAAAACCCACTTGGTGCCGATCACTGACTGGTGTGATGGTCTCTCTACCAAGTCCCAAACGTTGTTGCGAGTGAACTCCGCAAGCTCTTCGTGCATGGCATTGATCCAATCGGCAGATTCGAGCGCATCTTTGATGGACGTAGGTTCCATCTGAGAGATAAAGCAAGATAAAAGCGCTCTGCCGTGCCTGGTCTGGACAGAACCTTCCGGATCACCGAGAATAGCATCAGATGGGTGATCCCTCAGCCATTTGGGAGGACCAGCGACCGCTGGTGCCGGCTGGGAAACAGGTTCATCTGTCCTGACGACTGGTGCTTCCACATTTCCACCAGTCGGAGCTGCAACAACAGCTGGTGCTGGACCTTCACCAGTTGGAACAACTTCATCAGCATCACCTTCTGGCTGGTTGTCTGAATCTCCTCCAATGTTGTCAGCATCAGCTGGAACATCCTCTCCAGCTGGTCCATCACTGCCTTCTTCTTCAAAAAGGCCAGTAGGGATTCCCCCTAGATTGTTACTGGGTCCACTCAGGGAGATTGAGTGTAAGGTCTCAGCAAGGTCATTTGCATCACCGACCCTCTCAGGATGCTGATGGGCACCTGAGGTAACTGGTTGTGAAGATGATCCATTCATCGGTCTAGTCGAACCAGTTGGTTGAGCATTGGAAGAATTCCTGCCCAACTGGTCATTGACATCATTGACCTCAGGAACATCTTCTGCCAGTTGGCGTAAGGTCCTGCGCACTAAAGTAGCTTCATCAAAAACAACATTGCATGTTATTTCCACAAGCTGGGTCGTCTTGTTAAATACTCTGTAGCCCTTGTGAGAGGGGTGTCCATATCCGACAAACACACCCTCATCAGCTTTAGGCGAGAAAGCATTTAAGTTCGACTTCCCATTATTATGGATATAACATGGAGAACCGAATGCACGAAGATGAGCTAAAGTAGGCTTACGACCGAAGTACACTTCGTAGGGAGTTTTCTGAAGTCTGTCGTTGATCCCGCTCCTATTCTGAGTATAGCAAGCAGTCACCAACGCCTCTCCCCAGAAACTCTGACCCAAACCAGACTCAGCCAGCATGGATCGGACTGCTTCCTTCAGCGTCCTGTTCCTACGTTCTGCCAGTCCATTTTGCTGTGGTTGCCTTGGTGTAGATCTCTCATGTTTGATCCCGGCTTCCGCGCAGAAATCCATCAGCGGACCATTGCAGAATTCAGTCCCATTGTCCGAACGAATTCGCTTCACCACGGCTTCTCTCTGTTTCTGAGCTTGGATGATCAACTCTGGAAGAATCATCTTCACCTCATCCTTTGTTCTGAGAAGCTTCACCCATGTATAGCGCGAGTAGTCATCGACTACCACCAGCGAATATCGTCTTCCTCCAATGGTTTGCGGCGTTACTGGTCCAAACAGGTCCATATGTAACAGCTCGAGTACCTGACTGGTACTAGGGTGAACTGGCGACTGGCTCTTGAAGGATTTCTTGGTCTGTTTGCCTTGCTGGCAGGCCTTGCAAATCCCTTCCTTCTTGAACCCGCCCTTGGGAAGACCATCTACAAGATCATGCTTGGTTAGATAATTAATAGTTTTGAAATTCAAATGACTTAACCTTTTGTGCCACAGCCAGTTGGTCTCCATGGAACTGGTGGCAACAAAGCATGTATCAGTCTTCCCGCTTTGCCAGTCAACGACATACAACCCTCCTTTGCGGACACCTTTCAGCTTGGTCTCGCCAGATTCTTCATTCTTGATCTGGCACCCGGATTTGTCAAACACAATGGTGTAACCATTGTCGCACAGCTGGCTGATGCTCAGGAGGTTGTGCTTCAGGTTGGTAACAAGGGACACGTTGACAATACGCACATCATCCTTCTCTATGCATCCCTTGCTGATAACTCTGCCCTTGGAGTTATCACCAAAAATAACTGGAGGTCCTCTGACCTTGGTGAGCTCCGAAAACAAGAACTCCTCACCAGTCATATGAGCGGAGCAACCACTGTCAATGATCCACTCGCTCGACCTCTGAAGCTGATGCGCATGATCCTGGTCCTGCAAGAAAAATGAAATCATTTAGGTCCCCGATCATCAGCGGGTCCTGCAGGGTTAGATCTCTGGATCATTCCTTTCGGAATCCAGACTTGTGTGATTTTCAGCTCGGTGTTACCCTTGCTGACATCACCTGTGGCCTTTCCCTTCCTCTTAAAATAATGCATGGAATTGTTTTTGGAAGGTGTGGCTGTGTGTGCAGTTCCTCTAGAAGTATTCTTCTTCTGAGGAGATCGGAAATTTCTTTCCGACCGCTTGTGCTGCCTTGGTGGTCTTTGGAACTGTGGACCACGGTGGTTAGCCTTCCTAGCCCTTGATGAAAACATTTGATTGGGCTCAGGCCTCCGATAGGTATTCCTCCTATCGGGAATTGTCCTTCTCTCAGTATTCTGCTGAGAGTGGGACCCCTTGTAAGTATGCTGGCAACTGGCATACTTGTAAGGTTGTGTGTGGAACCTCTGGACAGCTGGTGCTGGCTGTCGGGTTCCACTGGCTGCTGGTGCTGACTTCCTTGCCTTGGAATATTTTGGCTTAGTCAGCTTCTTAGGGTGTGCTGGCGTCCTGTCAGCAGAGGAATTTGCCAGTCGAGGTTGTTGTCGTGATGACTCACCTCTATATCTGGGCTGATGATTCCTTTGCTGATCAGCCATACGAGGTATGCTGGCAGCACCAGCTGGTGCTGACTCATTTACCGTTCTGCCCTTACCCTTACCAGCATTGGGTTGGTTTATGCTCGAATCATTTGTAAATCCCAACCCGGATTTATCATAAGGTTTTCTCCAATGACTTAGAGTTGCCTCTAAATCCTTAGAGCCCTTGTTTAGAAAATTGATTTTATTTTCTTGCTCTAGAACGAGACTGTGAAGGTTATCTCGCTCAGTTTTTGTACTTTGAAAATCTTGGAGCAAGTCGAAATGAGCCTTTTTCAAAGTTTCTAGCTCTTCGCTGAGTGACCTAGATTTTTCAATCTCACTGGTCAAAATGGAAACTTGATTTTTCAGCGAAGTGTTTTCGCCAGCTAAAACATTTTTCATTTCATAAAATTTTAAAAACTCATGCTGAAGAACATCTAAAGTGACATCTTCTGAGTCGGAGCAATGCGACTCAGAATCGTCTATGATTTGAACAGGCATGATATGCAATTGAGGATCTGATTGTACCTCATCATCAGCAGTCAATGCCAGATGTTCTTCCTTGTCAGCATCTTCTTCAGCTGACACTTCTCCTAGAGCAGCCATGAATGCCAGAAGAGCTTCTTCTTCAGACTCTCCATCTGACTCGTATTCCCCATCATCATGGTCGGGGATATCAGGAACTTCAGTCCTTGTCAGCATGGCTTTGGCAACTGCCTTGGAGGCACGCTCTTCAAAGAGCTTCTTCAGCCGTTCCCTCTCAGTTTTGTCCACCTGCGGACATTCAAACTTTAAATGGTCAGGGGATTGGCATTGATAGCAAGCACGAGGAGCTCTTTTGACGAATTTCCCGTCAGTTGAGCTTGAAGAGACTCCCTGCTTTGACTTAGCCTTTTCCAGTAGGACGGCCAGTCGTTTCATTTGCTGCTCAAGTTCAGCGATAGAGCTCTCGCCACTTTTGGAGTAAGATCCTGACGTGGATGGGATCTCCTTCGGCTGGTTGGTCTGCCCAGCAGGCCTGTCAGCATGGAAGGGCTTCTTGGGCATCCGCTTGAAGTCCTTCTTGACGAAGTAAGCTTCGTCCTGAGCCTTAACGCTGGGGGATCCAACATTCCTGATAGCCTCGTTTTTATTCACCATCTGGATATCCCATTCATGTGCCTGCAACTG
>JAPKLW010012292.1:0-10286 GCA_026898455.1 Plectranthus barbatus
CCAGAAATGAGTTGCTGGAAGAAGTACCTCGCCTAAACATTTATTTATTATATAATAATAATTAGGAGATAAATTAAATATAAAAAAAGTAAGAAATAAAATCTTAAAATAAGAAATAAATTATATACGTACCTCATCTTCACTAAATCTACCAGCATTACAAATTCGATCAAATAGCTCTCCGCCAGATGCATACTCCATCACGATCGCCAAATGGGTCGGCGTCAATACCACCTAATTAATATCATATATATTCAACTTAATTAATTAATTTCTTTGAAAAAAATAAAATAAATGAGAAAGCTTATGATGAACCTCTTTGAAACGAATAATATTGGGATGGCGAAGGGATCTGTGGTTAATAATTTCTCTGGCTACATTTTCATCAATCTGCAGTGCACCAAATCCAATTAATCTTCAATGATAATTCATATGTATAGGTGTATGTATAGATTTATACATACCTTGTGGCCACGCTCAATATATTTCATGGCCACCAGCTCCTTTGTTTCTTTATGCCTCAGAAGCCTCGCCACTCCAAAATTCCCTGCTCCCAGATGTTTCACCACTTCGTATTTCTCCATTTTTTCTCTTCTTCCTCTCTCTCTCTCTCTCTCACTATATATATATATATAGATAGATAGACAGTGCAAGATTGACTTTTTTTTTTAAATAAATATATTTTTAATTTGGAGAGAATTTAATTTGCATGCATGAACAAGAAAGTCTTTACTGGAGAGTAGCTGTATCTGTGATGAGATAGAGTGAATATACGTCCATCCACAAAATATTTAATACAGTATGTGCCTGCATAAATAAATACTCTATCTATTATTTTCTTAATATTTATTTTGAATTAGGGGTAAGAGCAGTCCAATTTGAACTCGATACAATCAGTTTAGGAAACTACATCTATATATATATAAACATATATATAGTAACTTAGTGATATATATATATATATATATATTAAATGGCAAAAGTTTGAGTTAGACACGCCTAAACGGTTTATGCGAATTTTTATCCATACCCGATGAGTTCATCCATCCAAATAGGGTTTATTAATCCTCAATTAGAGTATGTTAAATGGGTTTTGTTTGGGTTAATGGACAAAACCCGCTTGAACCGTTTAAGATGTCTAACCTGAAACTTTTCCATATTAAATTTGTGAGTGGTGGTCCCTGTTTGAAATAAACAACTCGACAATTTGGAGGGGTAGGTTTATAATTGGTCAACAACTTTTTTCGTTGAGGTAGAGTTCACGTATTGGAATTAAACCTTCCACTATGGCAGTATTTGCAGGGGTGCCTTTACTCTTAAAGGGTCGGTTGCCCTAACGATTTGCTTAAGATTTTTTTTTATTTTTTTTATATATGTATATTTAAAGAAAAAAGACGAAATTAAAATGTTTCGACCTCACAGAACTAGAGTCAAACCTGGAACTCTACATTTGCTCCTGAGTGTCTGTAAAAAGAGTTGGTCTCCTGAGAGACGGTCTCAACATTTTTTTATTGTGAGACTGACCTTAATACATCATTTTAATAAGTTAAATACATCATTTCATTTTTAAAAATTACATTATTTGCAATAAAGAAACACATCATTTCATTAAATTCGTTTCACAATAAAAATGGTGAAACATCATTTGCAATAAAGAAACACATCGTTTCATTAAATTAATCTCACAATAAAAATAATGAGACCGTCTCATCTGAGAATTTGCCCTGTAAAAAAAACTCAATCAAAAAAGTCCCCTCAAATCGGGTTTTTTAATTTTATTTTAGTAGAAAATACATTAATTTTTTATGAGATAAACTTTTTCATGATCAGGAAAGATGGTCTGAATATGAGAAAATTAAAAATAAAAAATAAAAATTGAGGAGCTAAGAATGAAGATGGGATGAGAAAAATTTATCTATAAAAATCAAATAAAGTCTTCTATGAAAAATTTATGGATCACACCGAATATATATATGTTATTGATTTTAATCTGTAATGTCTCGATCTGGCTCTAACTTTAAGTCAAAGAAAATAAAAGGTTATGTAGATATTATACATATATTTTTAAATTAAATCAATGATACTTACTGTAATAACATTTAAACAAGTCGAAGCGATCACTTCTCACATGGGCCACTATTTTCTTTAGTGAGTTGACTTTATTTAGTCTTTTTTGAAGAAAAATAAAACCTGAAGATATGGTAGGGTTGATTTAAATACAATTAACTCTGACAAAATTTTAGTCCTAAATTTCTTTGATTAATTATCTATATTTTGGATATCATATTTATATGGCTATATATGAATCAAATAGTTTATGAGCTACTCGGATTTCGATTCGATAAAAACTCGTTTGAGTTTATTTAGTAAAGTTCGTTTATTAAATGAACTAAACTTGAACATCATAGTATTTGATTCGTGAGCTCGTTCGTTAATTAAAGTTAGTAGGAAATATAAAATAAATAATTTTATAAAAGTAATATTTTCATGATATAAAAGTAACAAAATGTAAATTTTTCTAGTAATGAGAATAAATTGAGCATTGATATGATAATAATTTTGGAATGAATAATTTTTTCTTTTGAAATAATAAAGATTTTTTTATAATATATTCTAGATTTAGAAAGTTCATTTAGGATCAACTAGGGCTAGATAAAGTTCGTGAACTTCAAAGTATTGGATAAAAAAGTTTGAAACTCAACTCGATACTAAATGAGTTAAACTTGAGCATTGCACTATTCAACACAATTCGGTTCGATTAGACCCCTACATATTCATACATCATTTATTTAATTTTCTCAAAGTTCATTAATTATTACCTTGTATTTGTGATTTACTATATGTATTATAACTAACCTAATATCGTATTTCGAATGATTAAAGAATGCATGCAGAAACATATTTTCTTATGAAGAAGAAAAGAATTATTGATCCCATATTCTCTTAAGACGGAAGTTGAAACATATTAAGTGTGTAGAAGTGATCACAAATCGAATTGAATTGAATTTAATTTAATATAGTTAAACTGATCGATCAAGCGCAACAAGACTCGAGTTTCCAAATTTAATTATTTTTTAGTTTTAAGAAAATATAACTTATTTCTAGATTAAAAACAAATATGTAACTAATATATAAGTTGAATATTTGAAACTTATATATATATATATATATATAGGGAGCGGATCCAGTGAGAAAACTCTTAACGTGAGAAAGTGAGAAAGATGCTTGATTGCATTCACGACATTGCTTGATTGTATTCAGGTCGTTGTTTGATTGCAATGTTGTTTGATTGTGCTTTAGTTGTTGCTTGATTGCATTTTTGTTGTTGCTTGATTCAATATCAATCATTGTTTTTTAGATCTGATGGACATGATTCATTCTTTTTTCTCACATGTGAATTTTTTTTTACATGATCCCTTCTCTATATATATATATATATATTATTAAGTTTGAAAAGACTTAAGATTATGAGCCTAATTCGAATATCAAACTCAATTTAAGATTGAGTTCAATAAGCTTCATAAGTTTATTGATTCAGTAATTATAAAGTTTGGGTTTGTTGAGATATGAATATTTATGTTGATATGATCATATCTTCTAGATATATTAGAGATATGGGGTAAAGATGTAGATATATTTTATTTTCGTTCTAGGGTTAGGGTTTCGAAGGTTTCCCTTCTTATATATATGTATCATTCGCTTGTATAATTTGTGTACACATATATTTTCTTAATGAAAAGAATTATCTCTCGTACATAATTCTACATCATATCAGAGCGAGGTTTCGATAATATCAAATCAATTTTAAATTTTCACTATGCGATCTCAAATAATTAGTTAGAATCAGTTTGATTAATGATCAACTATGCATAATAATAAAATTTAAATATAATTTATGTGTGTGTGAATGGGGGGCACGTGGAGAAATGGAGGTGGATGAGCATGCATGGGAGTCCACAATATATATCTCCAATAATTAATATACTAATTAATCACATCACCTCCCCATCCACTCAATCATGTGCTGTTTATTAATTGCAGTGTTTCTCAATTCTCTCTTTCACATGGATTTTATATCAATTTATCTATATTTCATGGAATTTTTTTTTTGGTGATTTTTCTTTATTTTTTTTTTTCTAATTTTGATTTTTTCAAGAGTGGAAATATATGTAATTCTCAAAATTTATTTGTCGTATTAATCTAGGATTAATGATTAGAGTTAACCCAAATAATTTGTGTTTGGATCAAATCCATTCAAGATTTTGCTGTCGAACCTTATTATATTTAAATAATTAAATAATTGCCTAATCTATCATGCATAAAATATCTCAGTAAAAGTATGAGTGATTGGATCTACTGTTGTTGAGTTGAGATTTAATATAAAACTTAAAGATTTCAACTCAACAATGAAAAAAAAAACTCAAATAATGAGCATATATATTAATTAAGTGATTTTCTTATGTCCGTGTAATTCATTTTTATATTTTACTTTAAATTCTAACCTCAACAATTGACATGTCCGATTATATATGTTGCAAAATTATTTTTAAGTATTAACTATTTATTAAATAGCTTGAGTATAATAAATTATACATACAACAATAAAGATGATAATTTATGTGTCTATTAACTCCCCTAAAAGACAGACATACATCTTTTGTGTAATTAGAAATGTCTATGCAGTCCCAAATTAGTTGGTTAATTTGATTATATAGAATCAAAAATAAGTTAGAATTGAGATATTTTGATCTGAAAAATCTCAATCTAGATAATTAAGAGGGAAAAGCTAAAGATCCGATTAATATACACATTTGTACCAAATTATAATTATATTATCCAAATCTACTTCAAATGTTGAAGATTATAATTTCTTAATCAATTTAAGTTCTACATATGTATTTTGTACTAATATTTTTAAATAAATAATGAAGACACATAAAAGTAATTTAATTAGTGAAATTGGTGATACATAAATATTGCAATATGTATTTTAATTTTATTCTTTAATATATATTTTAAGAGAGTAAGTATTTTGAAATTTTTTTTAATGTTTAGAAGATAAGAGAGATGACTATTTGATGGCATTAAAGACTTATTAAATTATATGTTTAGAAAATAATTAATAAATTTATAGATTTAATGTGCTTGTTCAAAAATCAAAAAATTAGAGTCTAACTAACAAGTTCTTAGTTTAAAAAATAACCTTATAAAAACCTAATCGTTATTTTAATGATTGCGAAAATTATTAGTCAATTGATTAGAGCTGATAAGTTAGAAATGGTCTTATATTGTAAATGTTGTATTTGAAAGTTGTAATAATTTAGTTTTGCGGAAAACTAAAGACTGAAGAGCTCAAAAATTGAAGACTAAAGATCAAGTTCAAAATTTTCATAAGTGGTCAACTTAAAATTATGAAAAGAAGAGATCCACAACTTACAATTGTGAGAAAAGGGATTTGGATCCTCTGCTGTGCACATAGGCACAGCAGGGAATGTTGTGCACCTTTTAACCACAAGTTTAATTTATTTAATATTTTATTAACCTAGGCACTATGATTAATATTTTATTATGTTGAGCAACATCATTCCCTGCTGTGCCTATATACACATTAGAGGATCCAAATCCTAAGAAAAGAGCTAATTGTGCATTCATAGAACTGACACTTGAGAGAGAAAACTGACTGAAGAAAGAACAAGCTCAACTAACACTTCCATAAGTATGTTGACACAAGTTCGCTCATCTCCAATTGTCTAGAAGACAGATCATAAGGCCAGACAAAAGAAGAAGAGTTGACTTCTAAGAAGAAGATTTAGAGCTAATCTTTCTCGAACCGAATACCTTATTTGTAAATTAGACAAATTGTTATTACACACTGGTTAAAAGAAAATATCCATTGACAACTAGATAATAGCCGAAAAATAAAAAGCTGCAGAATCGTACAACAATGGATACGTGCAAAAGTATAATTAATCACCTATTCCAAAATAGAAACATTTCAAAGTGAGCCTAAAGAGCAAAGTTACCAAAACTTAATGCAAAATTATTATATGCTCACTACTCTCTCACTCTAAAAGATCTCTATAGCTTCAACGTTAATATTATCCTTAACACGAGATCACTAGAAATCATTAGCTGACCTCCAGCTAGTTTTCATGTTTTCATGACTTTCCAGATCTGTCTAAGAAGAAGAACTTCAATCAATGTTTGTGAAGAGATCACGAACCTTTAACCTGGAGAAGGAGGAGCCTATAAAGTGAATTTTGGTAATGCTCCAACAACTGCAGTACCTATGAACTAGAGCAGCTGAAGCTCTCTGTTAGAAAAAATTAAAGTTATAACATGTATTCAAGTACCGTGAATAATTACGAATAATGAATTTCCTTCATGGAGAAAAAGAGTGGGTATAAGATTATTTGACATCCAAACTATTATAAATATCATATTTTATTTGCTTCTTTAATTACTTTTGAAATCTAACAATTGGGAATTGTCAGTATATAACTATAACTGGACTTGAAAACTTGATTATGGGGAAATTGAAACATAATAAACTTACAACGATATTCTTAATCCTAAAAACAAAATTATTAGAGGTTTCATTGGAATAATCTAGTTAGTTGTGTGAAGGGCGGCAGAAGCAGGCTTTAATGCTTTTGGCTCAATTACAATTTTATTCAATGAAATCATCAATATTTTATATATATATTTTTTAAATATATCAGTGAGAAAAAATTACTCCTTCCGTCCCGCCAGATTTGTCCATATTTCCATTATCGTCTGTCCCACCAGATTAGTCCACTTTCCTAAAATGAAAAAAAATCTCCTCACATCAATAAAATATTAATTCCACTACACTTACAAACATTAATTTCTGTGCCGAAACCAAACTGGACTAATCCAATAGGACGAAGGAAGTACTAGATTTTTGGTTGCGGGCAGGCACCCCTCCAGTCCAAAACAGGTTCGACCGCCGATTGTGTATTCGTGTGTAGGGGTGTAATCGAACCGAGTCGAGCCGAGTAGTGCCGTGCTCAAGTTTGACTCGTTTAGTATCGAGTCAAGCTTCGAGCTTTTTTGTCGAACATTTGAAGTTCACGAACTTTATCGAGCCTAAACAAACTTTCTAAATTTAGAATATATTTAAAAAAATTATTATTATTTTAAAAGAAAAAGTTATTTATTTCTAAATTAATATCATATTCTAGCTCGAATTCTAAATTTTATCATTATTATTAGAAAGGCTTGTCATTATTGTTACTCTTAATTCATGAAAGATATTACTTTTATAAAATTAATTATTTTATATTTCTTACTAATTTTAGCTAACGAACTCACGAGTCGAATACTATGATGCTCAAGTTTGGTTCGTTTAATAAACGAGCTTTTGTCGAGTCGAGATTCGAGTAGCTCATGAATAGTTTGACTCATTTACAACCCTATTCGTGTGCATTATTTTGTATCCATCGATCAGAAATTAAATCAATTCAAGTTTTTATGAAAGGATTTTTGTATATAATTGATCCAATTATATTTTGTACGATTTATAATTAAACAAAATGCAAGAACTATATAAACCTAATATGTACTTGGAATAATGGGCACAAATTTGTCTCCACCGTCACAAAAAAGTAACATTGACTTTATTTGTATATTTTTCCATGAAACCTCTGCTGGCTTAAATTTAGTGAGTGTCCAATCAATTTCTAAAATTGTTGATAGTTATCTTAACCTAATTGCATATGGAGTTTTTTACAATTATATTTATAAAATGAGCAGGTGGGGTTTTGATGTTTGACACAAAGTTATCAATTGAGATAAAACTAAATGCAAAAAATATATTAATGCAAAAAAATGAAAAAAAAAAACATCTAAAACCATATTTGATTAATGTTGGTTCGGGTTTATCCAAGTAATCGTAAATGCACAACGAAAAATAATTAATTTGCTTCGGTAAATTTGCACTTATCCAAGCTGGTTGTGATGTGTTAGCTTGGTTTATCAAAACTTTAGTTCATGGACTTTATGTTCAAGTATTCCTAGTGTCATTTTTCAGAATATCCTACAACATTTGGATGTTGAGTTTTAAAAACAAGTAAGCTGACAACAAGTATGAAAACAATAAATGACAAATGATTTATAGTGGTTCGGACTCTAAAGGTCCTACGTCCACTCTTCAAACAAAAGTCTGGAAACCCACTAAGTGTTGTATTGTACAAGTTGCTCCTACGATCTATTGCTTGTTAAAGAATGTCTCGTCCTTCAGTCCACAAACTCACTCGCTTGGTCTTTTGCTCGTCCTTCACTTCGCAACTCCTTGGAGTGTGAGCACACCACGCAGTCTCCTCGTCGCCGGAATGGGGTGTTTAGAGTTTCCTTAAAACTATCAGCACGACAACAATAAGCCCGTAAGAGTCAAAGTACAAGACGTACTTAACAGTTGCAATCTTTCTTAGAGAGAAAGATTACCAACAGATAACTCAAGAACTCGGAAGTTCTGAGTTTCGTGTTCACGAAAATGACAAACAAAAAGCTTTAGAGCCTCGAAGTCGTGTAAGCTTAGTTTGCGTTCGGTAAGTAAGTTATGTGCGTTGAATGTGTAATTCGTAAATCGTCAATCGTAACCTTGTTCTGCTGAAGATCCTCCGGTATTTATACCCGTGAGGTTGAATGTTTGAAATAAATATCCATTAGAGACATATAAGAGGATGTTTAATCGGTAGTCTTTGTTGACCGTTGCTATCGGCGGGTAGGTGGTGCTTTTCCAGATATTCTGCACATGCTCTGCCTTTTTCTGACATGAACAACGACTGTTCACCTTTGTGTCAGAACGATAGTCTATCAGTCTGATGATTCATGGAGTGGCTATCCTAGGTATCAAAATTGGAGTCTCGTGCTTGCAAACTCTAAGAAATTTCTAATCCTTAAAGTCTGTACTTCTCAGTACGTTTCTCAGATGATTCTCTTTGTCTATTTGCGCTGCGACTGAGACTTTAAGAAATCCATGCTGGTGTCGTCATCCATCAGTATATGCTTGATTGCTATAGTGATAAGTTTGATGTACTGATAGGACCATACTTGCTAGTCCCACACTTGTTGAATCCCAAACTTCTTAGTCCAGACTCTTGTATCCTAGACTTGTAAGTTCGGTTCGAACCTTAGTCTGTTAAATCTCTTGCACATCCCAGACTGATTAACTAGTCTGGTCTTCAGATTAGCTCCAGCTTACAACTCGATACAAAGCCATCTCTAAACTAAGATTATGAGGAGCGAAAGACTTTCTGAGTTTTTACTAGTAAAAGAACTATCCACAGCTTGAAACTTGGTTGCCTTTTTTGAAGCCATGAGATTTTTCCACATATACTTCGACAAATTGGTACTACACTCGTTAAAATGAATATCTATTGACCTCCAAACAAAAATTGAATAAAGCTGTAGAGAGTACTTCAATGAATACCTGCAAAGGTATAAGTTACTCATCAATCTCATAACAACTACAATACAAAAGTGAGCACAATAATTACATTCTTAAAGAGAAAAGGAAAAGCAATAGAATCATGAGAAATTGATCAAAGAACACAATTTGTTCACTTTTTCTCTCTTTAAAAGCTCTTTGAAGCTTTCTATGTTTCTTAATTCTACACGAGACCATGGGGAACCATTAGCTAACCTCTACCTGGTTTTTGAGGCCTTCCCAACTCGTCCTAGAAAAATTTGGATCAACGTTTCACGATGAGAACTAAAAATTTCACCTTGCAGAAGGAGCCTATGAAGCGGATTTTGGTAAAGCTCCGACGACTATAATGTTTGCTACCGATTCAAGTATCTTGTATGATTGAAGATAGTGAATTCCCTCGATGAAAAAGGAAGAGAGAGAACATAAGATCATTTGACATTCGAACTTTCACTACCAAAAATTCATGATTTTGCGACGCTAACTGCTATTTTGCGACGGATTTGCGACCAAAAACCTTGGTCGCAAAAACCTTGGTTGCAAAAAAATTTGCGACCAAAATTTTTATCCGTCGCAAATTTTCGCAACGGATTTGCAACCAAATTTTTGGTCGCAAACTTCTGTGACTAAACATTTTGGTCGCAAATCCGTCGCAATTTTTTTACTTAAATTTTGTGCCCTGCGTTCAAGGAGGTTCGAACTCAGGACCTCCCGCACGCGTGATGGACGCGTTACCACTGAACCAAACAATAATCTCATACATCATACGCACTAAAAAATATAAAAACAAAAAAATAAAGAACTTAGCGACGGATTCACGACCAAAATTTTGGTC
>JAPKLW010012293.1:0-10286 GCA_026898455.1 Plectranthus barbatus
AATAATTTGCAGGGTTTCAAATTTGAACAATTAATTGAGATTAATGGTATTACAACTGCAATAATTCACACTATTTTATGCGTAAGATATATGTCATGGGTGATATATTTATTATAAATGAAGGCATAAATAGATTATCAATTAGATAAGTCAAATTAATCAGGTGAGTTATTTGGAGATAATTGATCAAATAATAGTTTTTTTTTTTTATGTCAACTCGGAGCACCAGCAATAAAATATTTTATTTATAATTAATTAGTTATAAGCTGGAATCATGTTAAGACACCCCTTTCGCCACTTAAATACCAAACTTTATGTATGAAAAATTTATATTGTCATTATACCATAACCATTAGTATCCTAACCATACCCAAATTTTAATTAATATAAGTTGAATATTATTATCATACTGTATGTAACGCCCCCAACTGACATTTCCTAATTTGGGGTCGCGCTACATTGATGTTTCAGGTTTTGTCAAACATATTCTCATTTGAGTAAGCGGAAGACTTTAGTTAAAATGAAAAGATAATTGAATTCATCAGAATCAGACTTCGAGTCAAATTAAAAGAACATATATTCAAAACATTTCAACATTCAGAAATGGGAAGGGTAAATCAGATAGTGTAGCAGCGTGTGTGTAACATGGCGGAGATATGCATATGAAGATGCATATCTCAGGATCTAGGATTTCAAAATGCTTCACATCGCTTGTTTACACCCCTGCTCGCCCATCCTTGCTGCTCAACCTGCGTATTTTAGAAATAATGCGAGGGGCTGAGTACTAATGTACCCAATGAGAAACATGCCCGAAAACATACATTATATATGAGATTATGTTATGCAACTCACACAGATAAACACGGGATTTTGTTGAAAGGAACCGTGCTATCTAAAACATTTTATTTTGCACGCGTGCTATTTACATGTTATCATATCTGTTTCAGTGTTGTAACTGGAAGTTGGCCGGCTACTAAGTTACGATGATCAGTTAGGAATGCAAACACACTCAACCTACTGTCATCCGAGTGCACTAGTCTCAGTAATCCATTTTGAGACCCGATCATTTAAATATTATTCCCTGGATCCAAACACAAGAGGACTCTCCGCCCCATTCCAACAAACAAATGGGGACTATTCACCCAATTCAATAATAAGGGGGTTTCTACCCCTGTTCACTAAATGAGTTCTAGCGCAGTTATGAGAATTTAGTTCTAAACTCATTAGTAATACTCTCTATCGATGGGAATCGACAGAGGACAGATACAATAGCACAAAACATGCATAGCAATCTCAGTTTAAAACAAAACAGTTTAAACACGTTTTGAAAGGAAAACGCACATTTGATTTTATACTGAAATAGTTTCCCACCTGATGTTAGGCTTTAGATATAGATGCTTTTCCGCTAGTTCAAGCGAATCCTCTCTGCCTTCAACCTCCTACAAGTAATCAAGGATTTCCAAATTAGGGTTGATTAACTAGGACAAGACGAAATCATACAACTTATCATGCTTCTTAACTCGTAGTATAAAACTCAAGAATCGGACAAAAGAATTAAGCCCTCTCCCTTTCAAACTTTGTGTCGACCGATAGGGTTCTGTGTCGGTCGACACAAACCATGTCGAAACATTGTTCGGGTCGACAGCTTCTTTGTCGACACATCTCTATCGACTAACTCTGTTGATCGACACAACCCTCCGTCGATCGACACGAGTGTGTCGATTTCCTTCCTCTGCTGGCATCCATGTCGATCGAAACACACCCTGTCGATCGACAGGAGTGTTTGATCTATCTCCTGAAATGAACCGCCTCTGTATCGATAGACACAACTCTGTGTCGATCGACACAGATCATCATCTCCGACTCTCTCTCGCGGCAGAACCTGCAACTCCGACAAAAACACTCCTCCCAACCTCCGATCATACATGCAATCACATAATATTGGTCCCTAGACATCCTAAAACACGATTCTAGCCTTTAAACATCGATTAAACATGAGAAATGGAGTGGAACGGAAGCTCATCGGAACAAGCTCCTCCCACGGCAGCGGCGGTCGATTCTAGTGGTGAAACTCGAGTTTTAGACCTTCTGAATGCTCCTTAGACAATGGAAAACAGGAAAACGTCAATCTCAGGTTGAGATATTCACGATCTAATGAGTTCTAAATTCTGAAAATGTAACTCACCCAAAATCCGGCGGCCTTCCTTCTCTCTCCGTTATCTTGCTCGTTCCTCCACCTCACGGCGTCCACTTTATATCAAAATGAAGCTCAAGGAACAGGCTATACGGTGGTGGGGTTGATTTGGTCGGGGGCAGCCGGAGATGGCCGGAAATTGGCTGGAAAGGTGGCTAACGGGTTTGGGAGAAACTCTCAACACTTTCTCTCTCTATGTTGTAAAGTAGTGGTATGAAAATTATAACATATGAGTCCACCTTAGTCTATAACTCCTCTTCACATACCATATGTATACATGTATCTAATATGATAACAATCCCCCTTAAAATCATATTACTTCACCAAAATAATATGATAATTCCCTTTCATGAAATTAATATAACTCATGAATTTACCCTTCTCATTTAATTCCACCAAACCAAGCTTTGATAATTCTTCCAATTCCCACAATTAATTTCCAACTCAATTGTATAATTAAATTTCCAATCGCGGTAAATACAATCGAATGCTCTCAAATTAATGAAATCTTCTTTATTATCACCAATTGAGAATTGCAAAGGTTTAATTAAGCTTGGGGTATTACACTGTACTAAAAAAATACAGTATACCGTACTAAAAATTTATTGTATTGTATTGAATATTATTTATTTAAAAATTTATGCATATTACTAATATCACTTAACATTTATATTATTTAATTCAAATAATTATTTTTCAATGTTAACATTAAAAATATAACAATCTACATCATAATAATTAACTAATAAAATAAATATTAAAAATAATACAATAATTTATGTATAAATATTAAAATTACGATATAAGTATCTTTCTTAAAATATCACACTAACCAAAATATGTGGAACGAGATAGAGAACAATATCATAATAAGAAATATCAGATATAAAACTTTGTTGAAATAAATAGTTAGGATAAATACCTCTATTATACTATTTATATTTTTTTGAAATAGAAAGTAAACAATAATACTCACTCCGTTCCACTTGAATTGTCACACTTACTAAATTGGGTGTCCCAATCGAATTGTCACATTTAAAAAAATGACAACTTTTTCACACTCAATAATAAAATATTAATCTCACTAACTCATTCTACACTAATAACTCTTAATTTCCGTGCCGAAAAGAAACATGACAATTATAATAAGACGAAGGCAGTAATATTTATATATTCCGTACTATATATACATAGTATATCCAAATTTTTAGGATATCATACCGTTATCGTGATGAAAACTCTAATACAGTATCTCCTCATACCATTTACAACAATATATTATGATTTTGATATTTTGCATACGATATATCGATGTTTTCTGTATATTTCCATCCTTAATTGTACATTGTGAATTATACATTGGAATATTTATTTTCATAATCTATTCAATAATAAGTAATTTTGGTGTTGGGCGCTCTCAATGATTTAAATTACGCACGGTGCAAAATAATTTAAGCGGAACTATTCAATTTGCTTATCTCAATTTATCAAAATAGATTGGTTTTTGTTGGTCCCGAAATCAGAATTAATACACAACAAAATTAATTTATAAGAAAATTGCACTTTTCAAACTGGTTGTTCCTCACCACTTTGTGTTTCTGAAGCTTATTACTTAGCGAGTTTGAGGTCATAGTCAGTTTCAAATATACTTCAACACTTAGAGAGTGTAGAGTTTTAAAATTATTGCAAGTAAGTAAATGCGTTAAGCAGTAAAATGCAAAAGGATTTATAGAGGTTCCGACACAAAAACCTACGTCCTTTCTTCAGATTAATAGTCTAGAAATCACTAAGCTCTGTTTATAAAAGTTCTCGCGATCTATCGCTAGCTGGAGGATGTCAGTATCCACAAGTTCACTAGCTCACTCGTCCAGCCCTCTGATAAGCTCATTATTTTACTCGCTTATCTATATTATTTTTTACTATTTTATGTAGTTTTATTGAGTTTATATATGTATTCTATGCATGAGTCTATATTAGGTGGTATTATGCGCATTTTGGTGTTTTTGTAGGGTTTTAGGCCTAAGTTCACGAGAAAGCCGTTCCGAAAGCAGTGGCGTGTAAGAGTAGCAGTGAAGATTTCTTCCACAAGAGGAATTCGAGCTATTGGCACATGGAAATGGATGATGCTTTGAGTTAGCTCTCCAACGCAACTGGAATCGGGTCAATCGGAGTTCGGGAGAGAAAGTTACGGCCAAAACCGTGAGACCGCGCAGAAGGGGCGAGAAGCTGCGTCGACAGACGCCAATTGGCATCGATCGACGCCGACCAAGAAGCCACGTCGATCGACGTGGATCAGCCACGATCGACGCGAGGCTGTCTGCTGGAGCGGAAATTCGAGGAAAAACGGATTTATTCATATCTTTAGCCCTAGGTTTGATAGGATACACATCCACCACTATAAATAGCTTATTAAATTCGATTTTTCAGAAGGCATTATCATAGTATTCAGTTTTTAGAGTTTGAAGACTTGGGAAACACGAAACCCTTTATTTTTTTGTAAGTTCTTTACTTTTATGCAATTGAATATGTTTTATTTCGGATTTCTATCTACGATGAGTGGCTAGAAACCCTAGCGGGTTCTAGGGATTGATATTATTATGGATGCATGTTAGGATTAATTAATTAGGTTCATGATTCCTGTGTTTATTTCATAATTCTAGATTAATTCAAGGATCGAGAGGTGATGATTAATTTAGATGTCTAGCTATTGATAGAAGGACCGAGAGGTGAATATTAATAGTGGGAATAGGAATACATGATACGATCTACACTATCCAAACAGATGTACTAGATGTAGGAATTGAACTGATTTGCTTATCAGATTGACTAATTTGGTGTACTTTGAGACCGAGCGGAGATAGTCACTAGTTAGTAATCTAGGTTATATTTGCCAAACAAGGAAATATAGCATTGTTGCAGTATTCCACCTGTTAAATTACTTGACTCCTACATGTCATCCATAATAAGAGTTCTTCCCTAGAATCTGTGTTCCTTTAAATTTGCTTTCAAAACTACTTTAATTTTCTGCATTGTTTTCCTTACTTTTATAAAACCCTGATTTTGGATCTCTCAAACAATGAATCTTAGGATCATAGCTAGTATATAGGATAGTTTCCCCACACAATTCCCCTGGATCGATAACCTTAGGGTTTACAAATTTATTTGCCGCTGTTATTATAATTAATCTGTTAGAAATAGCAGTGATCACCCTCTGCTTCTCCCTACTTCACATACTTGAGTGTGGGCACAACACGCAGCCTCATTCTGGCATTTGGGAGCTTTAACATTCTTCCCGGAACTGTCGAACTTGCAGCTTAGAGCCCGTAAAAATCACTGCTTGGAGAAATACAACGACTGTTGTGTTCTTACTTGGAAAGTAAGAACAACAAGAAAATAACTTTTGCTTGAAAGCAACGAGTCTCATGTCCAAATATGGCACAAGATGAGCTAAAGATAGCCTCGAATGTAGAAAGCTTTGAGTTTTGAATTTCATAGAGTTTCATAGCAAGCATTAGTGTTAGTCATACTCAATATGGGATAAGAATTACAAGTTTGTTTACATTTCAAACATGAATCACAAATCTTGTCCGTGTTGAACTTTAGTTTCGGAACTCCTTTCATAGCATCATACTTGAGAAGTTTCTAAATACTTCGAACATGTGCATGTCCCATCTTCTAGTGCCATATTTCAGCTTCATCAGGTTTTGTTAGAAAACATTTTCCATCTTGATCAGCTTGTTAACACTTATCAGTTGATCTACTACCAAACATAACACAATTGTTATTATCATCATACACCTCGCATGTGTCTTTGTCAAACTTGTCTGTAAGTCCATCATCACACAGTTGACTTATGCTAATTAAATTAGTTGTTAGACCTTCAACATATAGCACATGTTTGAGATTAGGAAAATTCGGAACATTCAAAATTCCTTTTCCAATGATCTTCCCTTTAGCACCACCACCATAAGTAAATGTTCCTCCACTTATTTCTTCAAAATCACATAGGCATGTCTTATCACCTGTCATATGCCTGGAGCATCCACCATCAAAATACCACCTGCCTGTAATGTTAGACTTTAGAGAATTATAAACAGCTAAACATGTTTTATCCTCTTTATGACCTTTTTGATTAATTTCTCTTTTCTCATCAGCAATTCTAAATCTACAGAAATGTTTTATGTGTCCAAATCTTTTTCAGTACACGAACACCTTAGATTTATCTTTGACATGTTGATCAGTGATGTTAGACTCTGCTCTAGAAAATTTAATATTGTTCCTTTCAAACTCTAACATATCAGGATAAATAGAATTTAACTTTTTCATAACCTAATCCACTACCATCATAAGGTCTAATAGACAATATTTCATCAAGTGTGCTTTTACCTTTGTTGATTTTTTCAAACACGAGCCAAGCATGGCATACCTTACTCTTTAACACACTCACTTCTTGATCCCTACGAGTTCGTAGTGCCTCAAGTCGAGAGATTTGTCACTTTAGAGATGAATTCTCTTCTTTCAGCTTCGAGATCTCATCATTTTGTTCATCACACCATTTATTAACTATGTTGAAGTAGTGATTTATCTTCTCCATCTCTTTAGGTGTGGTCTGGTAAGTCTGACATTCCTCTGACATAAGAAGAATGTTCAACAACAGAATGTTTAACATTAGTATTCATATGTACCGATTTGTAGAATCCTCAATTTGAAGGGTGTTAGAGTTTGACACAGTGTCGCTTCCTCCTCCTTCTACATCATCAGTATCTCGAACTTCTTGAATCTCTACAATAGTATCCATATGTTTTTCAGATTCAACATATTCTTCAATCTTCACATGGAACATTGATTGATCCTGCTTATCAACTTCATCATCTGACTCTGACTCTTTACTGAGAGTTGTATTAAAGTTGAGCTTTCTTTGTCTAAGTACTGTTGGACACTCGTTGGCATAATGTTCCAAACCTGAACAACCATGGCACTTTACAGTGTCGATGTTAGACTTTTTTGTGACAGAGTTTTTACCTTTCGTTGATGTATCTTCACTTCCTCTCCTTATGGAACTTGAAGAGCTCTTTGAGAAGTTTGAAGGTGATGACGATACAGATTTCCTTCTATCTTTCTTGAGAGACCTAACAAGCTTGTTAAACTTTTTGGTTAGTAAAACATGATTTGGTTTGTCTTTATTAAGTAGATCCTCATCTGGTTCCACTTCTATAATATTTGATTTTGTTGTACTTGGTGATGCTTCAGATCCATATTTTCCAGCGTGTAGGGCTACGCCTTTGGTCTTGTATTCTCATTTTGGTTCCATTAAATTTAGCTCAAAAGTAGTTAGAATACTTACCAGCTCAGTAATCTCCAAAGTTGCAACATCTCTTGCTTCTTCAATCGTTGACACCTTGATGTTGGACTTTTCTAGTAGAGACCTTAACATCTTGCTAACTTGTCTCTCATTGCTAATGGGTTCACCTATAGCATGAGATTCATTCGCCATGGATGCCATCTTCTCATAGTAAGAGGAAATAGTTTCTTCTTCCAACATCTTGAGATTCTCAAATTTTGTGGTGAGCAATCTCATTTTGGTCTTTCTAACACTGATAGTTCCTTCACATTTTCCTTAGAGTATCAACTAGGCTTCTCCAGCTTCTGAACAACTAGATATTAACCTGAAACACGCAACATCAACAGAAACAAAAATAGCATTCAACGCCTTAGAGTTAAAGTTAGAGATATGTCGTTCATCAACACTCCATTGTCCTTCAAGTTTAAGTTTGGTAGTGATTTTTGTAGCATCCTCTGAATAATCTACAGTGGTTTTTGGAGGTGTCCAACCATCCAAAACAACAACCCACTCTCGTTCATCAATAGATTTGATGTACATCCTCATCCGAGACTTCCAAAGAGAGTAGTTATTCCCATCACTCTCCAAAATGGGTGGACGACAAGCAGGGCTTGGGAAATCCATAATAGTAAATTGCACTCAGGAACAAACAACTTAGTCCGTCAAGAAGTAGGCTCTTGATGCCAATTTAAAAAATTTAGTGCCCGAGTTTACTATTAACATTGAGGTGTTGAAGAGTTCAACACTGCAAACTTCAATATGCCTAACTAACAGAGTAATGTTAAACAGAATGTTAGACAAAGTTTAACAGGCAGTAAAAAAATAAACGCAGACACAAAGAATTATTTTTCACGAGTTTAGAGATTCTAAACCCGCGAGAGCCTTATGCTCAAAAACAGATTTTACTATGATAATGAAGTTTACACAACAAAATCAAAATAATAAATATCCAAATCACTTCTCGGTTCACTCCCTCGAAGAAACTTGAATTTACATAGAAATATAGACTACAACTATGAAAAGCGTACTTACTAACACACTATCCAACCCTAAAAACTCCTCTACCGTTGGATTCACTCTCCGGAGGTAGGATACTTCTTCGGCTTGAATATCTTCGTGAGTTGAAAGCACAAGAACAATGATCGAAAGCTGGAACGCCTTGCTTGAATAATATCCTGATGAATAATGTAAGTTGTCTGATTTTCCTTCGCACCCCAACACCCTTTTTATAGGTTTAGATGAGTGTAGCCTCGTGCTAGATATGTATCTTTGCATAAATATTTCAACTGCAAATACTAGAGGAAGATATGTGAAAGATATGAAATATTTGGATCTATCTCTAGAAACTAGGAATCTATTTGAATATATCTAAATAAATCAAATCTATTTGTTCCCAAATCTTTATAAAATACATATCTATCCTAGAATGAATTGTATTGAGGAAAATAAATAAATATGAAAAAATAAGGAATGATAAGATTAATTTAGCAGCACAGTCTAACACTACAATGTTAAACATAGTTTCGACTTTTAACACCAATACATATTAAACATTGCATCTTCAAGTTATGCTATGTCCATTTTTGTCACATGTTTTACTCTTTTGCAGATATATTTTCAATAGTTTTGAAAATTATAAGAGTAAAATATTATTTTTTGACCATAGCATGAATGCTAAAAAAAATATGGATATTTTCGAGCTTCTCAAGAATATATGGGCATTGGGGGTGTGGGTTTAAAAAAATGTGTTTTTATTAAAAAATATGGATATTTGTGATTTTGATGTAACCATTTTGACTATTTGCGAATTGGTCTCCAAAATCAAATCATATTATCAAATACAATTAATATAACTCTCAACACAATCTTATTTATAACATCTAAATAACAAATTTATATGTATGTATATATTTTATTAGTTTTCTAACTCCATATTCAATTTTTGTTCAGTTGTTATCATTACATCGTCTACTTATATAAATATAATGAATATAAAAAGGATTAGACAAGCACGAAAATGCAATTTCTCACAAAAAGAAATATACAAAAATCATAAAAACAAGTTTCCATTTAAAGAGCATATTCAACTAAATAGTTAAACAAAATAAACTTAATTTTTTCAAAGAAAATAGTAGAATACATAAATTTATTGTAGAAATAAATAGGTGAAGTTGTGGTGATGTTGATCGCATCCCCATTAATTAAAAAATCGACAAAACGGTAAAACAATACACATTTACCAAAAAGAATAGGGATATATTTCTAAATCATGCCAAATGTAATTATTAATCAAATATTCATATTTATAGAATTTAAAATTTTAAATCAATGCCCTCCATACTTGCTTCTCTATTCGATATTTTGAATTAAATTTTCCCTTATATTTTTTATCTACCATTTTAGTCTCCAATTTTCTTCCAATATAAATAGAAAGACATATTTCTCACTCACACATATTTACAGCAGCCTTGAATCCAACCAAGAAATGGAAAATTTGAAGATGGAGATGGTTTTGTTTATGTTGATGATGTTGATGTTGATTGTGTCGATTGAAGGCGAAAGTAGAGAGGAATGTTATTCACGCTGCATTGACGACTGTGGTCGTGCAGGAGCTGCATGTATTCAGGTATGTGCGATTACTAGGCGTTGCAATGATAAACCTCCTCCTGCCGCCGCCGCCTCCACCACCACTGCCGATCGGTTTTGTTAAATGGTAATAGTATTCATAATTTGAGAGAATTTGTGGATTTC
>JAPKLW010012294.1:0-10286 GCA_026898455.1 Plectranthus barbatus
AGTACTCAGTTATAAAAATAATTATATTTTATTTTATATATATATATGTAAAATTAATTTTATTAATATAATAATAATAATTACTTAAGCTTAATAAAAGAAAAAAATAAAAAATCGTAACTTTGTCAGCTTGACGGGCCAACCAGAAAACCGAAGGGTTAGGGTTTAGAATTTCCAACCCGAAAAAAATTATGGCCCATTTAGCTCGGAACGATTAACACGTAGCCCGATAGGGCTGGGCCCGATACTTGACGGGTTGGCCCTTTTGACATCCTTAGTGATGGACGATCAAACAAGTCCCAAACATTATTGCGAGTGAATTCTGCAAGCTCTTATTGCATTGCATTTATCCAGTCAGCTGATTGAAGTGCCTCTGCTACTTGTTGGCTCGATCTGAGAAATATAGCATGTGAGTAGTGCAGTGCCTTGTCTGGTTCGAACTGGATTGGTGACATCATCCAATAAAGCTTCTTATGGATGGTTGCGAAGCCATTTAGGTTGTTGAAGTTCTTTGACCTCGATGGATTTAGTGAAAGGCTCATCAGAGTGGATGCCTACGATTAGCACGTCTGTAAGAAAATAGTCTTCAGGGATAATCTCATTTTCCAATACGTGATTATTTGTGCCTTGGCCGGACTGAACTTGAAGATGAGTCTAAGCATGGTCTTCAGTATTGACTCTGTCTTCAGTATGTACTCCACTTCCTGATCCAGCACTATCTGCGACATATGTCTAAGCTTGAGCATTCTCAGTCCTAGCTTCTTGACCATCAGCATGGCCTTCAGGATTACTAGGCTGAATTCCTCGGTTTTCATATTCTTCATCGGCATTGTCAGCTTGGAAGACACCAGAATGAATTCCCGTTTCATTTATGCTTTCTTGTAGGGTTATGGAATTTGAGGTCTAAGCATGATCGTTAGTGTCATCGACCTTCTCGATTGTTTGATGGTCAATCAAGGATGTTGATTGAGAATATCCATCCTTCATAGATCTAGTCAAATAATCAGTTTAACATTAGAAGAATTTGAGCCTGACTGTTCATTGGCATAATTGATCTCAGGAATTTTTTTCTCCCAATTCTCTCATGGTCACGCGCACTAGAGTAGCTTCATAAAAAATAACATTACATGTTATCTCCACAAGTTTGGTAGTCTAATTGAATACCCGATATCGCTTATGAGATGGGTGCACATATCCCAGGAACACACCTTCATCATCTTTGGGAGAAAAGACATTCAATTTCGACTAGTCATTGTTGTGAACATAACATGGTGCACGAAGATGAGCTGTGGAAGACTTACAACCATGATATATCTCGTATGGGGTCTTCTGAAGTCTGTCATTAATGCCACTTTGATTTTGAGTATGGCATGCCGTCATCAATGCTTCGCCTAAAAACTTCTCAGCCAACATGGTTCGGACTGCTTCCTTTAGTGTCCGATTCCTTCGTTCTGGTTGGCTGTTCTGCTGCGGAGTTCTTGGAGTGGAACGCTCATGCCCGATGCCAGCTTCAGCGCAGAAGTCCATCAGAGGCCCATTGCAAAACTCTATTCCATTGTCGAATTTGATTCTCTTGACTGTAATTTCTCGTAGGTTCTGGACTCGCATGATCAGATCTAGCAGTACAATCCTCACTTCATTCTTGGCTTTGAGAAGCTTGATCCAAGTATAGCACGAGTATTTATCGACGACTACCTATGAGAATCTCTTTCCTCTAATGGTTGGGGGAGTTACAGGACCGAACAAATCCATATGGAGTTACTCCAGCACTCAGATAGTGCTTGGGCTGACTGCTTTGTTCTTGAATGAGGCTTTGGTTTGCTTTTCTTGCTGGCAGGCCTTGCATACTCCTTCTTTCTTGAACACTCCATTTGGTAAACCCTTTACCAAGTCATTCTTAGCCAAATAATTGATTTTCTTGAAATTCAGATGGCTTTATCTCTTGTTCCATAGCCAGGTTGATTTAGTCGTACTGGTGGCAACAAAGCATGAGTCAATCTGCCCGCTCAGCTAGTCTACTACATAGAGTCCACCTTTGCAAACTCCCCTCTGCTTGATATCTCTACTAGCTTTATACTTGATTTGACATTTGGATTCCTCGAAGGAGACAACATATCCATTCTCGGTGAGTTGACTGACACTTAGTAAATTTTGTTTTAGGTTGGTGACAAGTTACACATTAACCAATCTTATCCCGTTCTGCTCGATGCATCCTCTTCCAATGACTTTTCACTTGGAATTGTCACCAAACAACACTGGTGGTCCTTAGATCATCTTAAGCTCACTGAAAAATTCATTGTTTCCTGTCATGTGAGCTGAGCATCTGCTATTAAGGATCCACTAGCTCTTCTCATGTAGTTCCTATTCCTACAATCACAAGGTTTACTTTTTAGGTCCCCAAGTATATGCGGGTCCTATGGGATTACCTCGTGTGATCAACCCCTTAGGGATCCACACTTTCATGATCTTAACAACATGTGTAGTCTTTATGTTATCACTAGCAAGAACCTTTCCCTTCATTTTAAAATAATGTCTGATTTTCAATTGGGAGGGTGTGAAAGTGTGTGGAGTTCTCTTAGAAGTATGCTTCTGTTTAGAACCTCGAAATCTGAGTTCCGGATGTGAGTACCTCGGTGGCAGCTTGTTGAACAAGTGCGAACCACCTCAGTTAACCTTAATAACCTTTAAATAAAACATGTGATATGGCTCTGGCCTCAGTAGATGTCCCCCCTAGTTGGTATAATCCTCCTCTCAAGTTGGGCTTGAGATTTGGTTCCCTAGTTGGTATGCTAATCAGGTTGGGTGTTAAGCTTTCTTGTAGTATGTACTAACTACTTGGTTAAGCTGGTCAAGTTAGCTGATTTCCTTGCAGTGGGAACATACTGCTTTGTCAACTTTTGAGGTTGTGTTGACTTTCTGTCAGCATGAGATTTTGTTGGCTTAGGGTTATTCTATTTAACCAGTTTATCCTTTAACTTGGAGTTATTTTTCTCATTCTAATCGGTCAGTTTGGGTTTGTTAACTAACCAACCTTTATCATTACTAGTATGAGCTGACACTTTGAATGCTACCCCTTAACCACTTGACTCACACAGTGTACTAAGGTTTTCTTTTATAAAAATGATGGGTCTCTTAGTACCAGTAGGTGCAGGGTTTTCACTGCTCAAATTATTTTCATATCCTAACCCTAACTTATCTGAAGGCTCTCTCATGCTTTGCATGACCGCATCGATCCCTCTTGAGCCTTTTCTTAAAGAAACTAAGTTTCTCATCTTGCTCAAGGATTGTAAAATTTTATGGATTTACAAAAATTTTAAATCTTCAAAACTTTGAGTATTGCTCAGTGTTTTTCCCTAAGTTTTGCTAGCTCCTCACTAATAGACTTCAATTTTTCAATCTCCTCGGTCAAAATTGAAACTTGTGATCTCAGTTAGGTGTTTTCGCCAGCTAAGATATTTTTGATTTCATAAAATTTTTGAAATTCATGCAATAAAATGTCTACATTGATTTCCTCCGAGTCAGAACAGTATGACTCAGATTCATAAAAAACATATGCTTAGTGAATAGTAACAAGTGAGGTAATTACCTGGTTACTTGAAGTTGTGAATGATGTCTCAACTTTAGCTTCAGATTGTTCCTCAGCTTCTTCTCCAATTGCGACTATGAATGTCAGTAGAGCTTCCTCGTTAGCTTCTTCTTGAGATGAGTAATCCTCATCGTGATCTGGAATGTCCAGCATCTCCATCCTAGTCAGCATAGCTTGAGCAATGGCTTTTGATGCTCGGCGCTTGAAAACTTTTCTCAGTCTTTCCTTTTTCTCCTTCTCTACAGAAGGACACTCGAACTTCACGCGTTCGGAAGAAGCACATTGGAAGCATGCTTTGGGGGCTCGCTTGACGAACCTCTTCTCTTTAGAGTCGGGAGCCTCCTTTTTTCCTTTCGCCTTCTCGAGAAGTTTGGAAAGCCTCCTCATTTGTTCTTCAAGCTTGGCGGTTGAGCTCTCTCCTTCCTTGTATTGAGAACCAGACGTCCTTAGTTTCTCTTGTATTAAGCTTGACTGACCAGCTGGCCGGTCAGTATGGAAGGGTTTCTTGGGTTTCCATTTGGAATCCCTCTTCACGACGTAAGTTGCTTCTTCAGCTTGGCGGCTTGTCGAGCTGGCTACTCGCATGACTTTGTTCTTGTTCACCATTTGGATATCCCATTCATGGGCTTGTAATTGGGTGAACAACTCCTTGGTCGTTATTTTGAATAAGTCATTTTCTTTCAACGCGGTTGTCTTGACGAATCAATCATCTTTTGGCATTTTGGATAAGATTTTTGCGTTAAGATCTACATTGGAGTACGGCCTATCCAAAGCATTGATCTCGCTAACGATGGCATTAAATCTCTTCTCCATTGCCTTTGTAGTTTCTTCAGGTTGCATATGGAATGACTCGTACTTATCGACACACACTTGTAGTTTATTGCGTTTCATCTGATCAGTTTTGTGGTGAAGTGTGCCGAGGTAGCTCCATACTTCTTTGGCACTGTTGAACTGTGTGACTTCCTCCACCAAGGCGTTGGGTAGGGAAGATAGTATGGCTTCTAGAGCTACGGTGTCGAGTCGATTTATTTTTTTGTCTTCTGGACTCCACTCATCGTATGAATTTTCGACGATTCTTGTGCCTCCATTTCCAAGAGGTCGGAGGACCATAGAAATCTTTAGTGGCCCCTGTTCCAGTACCTCTATCATCTCTGCATGAACGCTCTTTAGCTCGATGGAAGATCTGTTCTTCTACATCTCGTACTTTTCTGGATTGTATGGTGGCAGCTTTATCATGTTCATCATTATTGTACCTGAGCTAGTATACGACAACAAAATGCGAATGGATACTAGGCCTAAGAGACTCAAAACAACCAGCCTGTGAGGACTGACCGCTCTAATACCTGATAAACACTCACTTTGTGCATTTTACTGATGTGGATTTGCTCACTTTTGACCTTAGATTGGATTATTACATGGTGTTTTCATACATTATTCATATTCTTTTAGGAATTATTACGTTTGGTCTGGTTTGTGGTTGTTTATGCAGATTTCACGCACATTTGAGTTGTTTACAAGATTTGACCAAGTACCCTGTGGCCAATCGATGCTAGCTTGCACTGGGAAGAGGAAAAAGTCAGAAAATACTGAAGAGTTTGCCAAAATCACGTTCGAGACGGAATCGGCGACCCAAATGACACAACCGGCGATCGCCGGTCATGTAGATGGGTCGCCGATTATGATTTTTCCAGCCATTCTCACGGCACATGTCCGGCAACCCAAATGACACAACCGGCGACCACCGGGTAAGTAGATGGGTCGCCGATTCTGTGGATTTTCACACCAACTCTCGACACACGATCGGCGACCCACATGCATGACCGGCGGTCGCCGATTGGGTAATCCAAACCGCCAATTTTGTCATGATTTGACGTATTCTGACGAATCTGAAGCCCAAAACCATATCTTTTGGAGATTTGAAAAGCCCCAACTATAAATAAGACGTCCCTGAACCTAAATAAGGTTCCTTTTTCCAATTTCTGAAATGAGAGAGCTGAGAATTCATAGCAAAATCGAGGGGAACTTGAAGAGCACTCCAGGAATTGAATATTGAAGACACCACGGGTTTTTAATTTCCATGATTTCTGTTCTTGTGACTCTTTATCCTTTTGTTTTTCTAAAACTTAGCATGATTGGCTAAGTTTAATCATGGATTCTAGGGTTTGAAACTTTGTAAATATTCATTCAACAATTTATGTGATGTAATGTTCCTGTTCCATTGATGTTCTGATTTCTTTGGGATTTTCATTAATTGCGAGATATTGGCCATTGATTGTGATTTGAATTGGTAGTTTTTGAACTGAGAGGTCTAGGTTATCAATTAAGACGCAAATAAATCAGATTTATTAGAACAATTGTCCGAGAGAAAATTGAACTTTTGAAGGGTTTTGAAATCTAAGGTTTTTAATCAAGAGTAAAAGTCTTTTGTATGTCCGAGAGGAATCACCTGATCTTTTATTTCCATGTTATGGTTTAGAGTCCGAGAGGATCACCTGATAACACATTTGCGATTAACTCACATCTTTGGGAATTAAATTGGGATTGAATTACATAAAGAGTTGTTTGATAATTATTCAAAGTGGATTGCCCTGGAATCCTGTTTTCTCATAAGTTTTCTAAAACTAGCTAAATTAGTCATTTACTTTACTTTGCTTTTAAATCATTGATAGTTTTAAATAAACCAACCTCATTTTCTAATTCGCCTAGATAGTAGTACGGTGTCTATGCTTTAGTGTTTGATTATACTTCGAGCCTGCAGTCCTTGAGTTCGATAAAATTATTACTTGCCCTCTGCAGTGGTCTGTACACTTGCAGCTATAGCGCGTTGCGAAACGCGCTATCAAGTTTTTGGCGCCGTTGCCGGGGACTGCATAGATTTATAATTGACACTAATCCTGATATTACGCTAATTACTCTAGGCTTTATTTACGCACATTTATTTTAAACTCTGTTTCTTTTCTGTGCTATTCACTGTCTGTTTCCTTGCAGGTAGTATATGCGAACCAGGTCAAAAGGTGCACCTCCTAAACCTTTAGATCCGGAGATCGAATCCACCTGCCAAAGAAACACTGCGCGAAGAAAGTTAGCGTTCACTATGGCTGACGATCAGGCAGCAGAGATAGCTGAGCTGCAGAGGCAGCTACAAGAAATGAATCTAAGACTTCAAGAGCGCCAGGCTCCTGAAGTACCACGACCACGCACCATCGATGAGATGTACGAGCCGATGACTGATTGGCATCGTAATGCAGATTTTGGACTGAAGGTGGATACACCGAATTTTGAGCTGAAGACTGGTCTGATACACACATCTCAACAGAATCAGTATGGGGGATCGCCCACTGAGGATCCTCATCTACACATTCAGAGGTTCCTGCTGCTGTGTGATACAGTTAAGCAGAATCAGGTGCCTATTGACTATGTTCGGCTGCGCCTGTTTTCCTTCACACTGCACGACAGAGCACTATCGTGGTACATGACTCTGAACTGCAATGAGATCTCAACATGGGAGGAACTATGCAAGCTGTTCTTGATTCAGTTTTTCCCACCGAGCAAAAATATTCAGCTACAGACCCAGATTACACAGTTCAGGCAGTTTTCTGGAGAGTCACTGTACGAGGCTTGGGAACGCTACAAGGATCTCTTGCGCTCCTGCCCTTGCCATGATTTTACTGAGAAGCAGCAGATGTGTCATTTCTACAAGGGGCTGGACAGGGAGACCCAGAAGCATGTGAATGCTTCAGCTGGAGGGTCACTGACTGCTAAACCACCACAGGAAGGGTTAGCTTTACTGGAAGTGATGGTGAAAAGTGAGTACAACTGGCCATCAGACAGGGGAGATCACAGGATAGCAGCAGTTGATGACACTGGAGACATAGCTGCTGAGGTCAAGTTGATGAGGAAAGAAGTGGCTGCTTCCACTAAATTACTGGAGACCCGCATTGCTAAGTTGGAAAATAACCTCCCTCAGCAAGGTTATGAGCAGGGGAATGAGATGCAAATGGAGGATGCAAACTATGTGAACCAGAGAAACTTCAACAACAATCGAGGGTATCCGTCGGGGAACATGGTGTATCATCCCAACAATTGGAATCATCCCAACTTTTCTTATGGGAATCCGAACAATGCTCTGCAGCCCCCACCTGGGTTTGCCGCAAATCATGGAGTAGCAAATGAGCCAAAGGAGCCAAGCATGAGGGAGCTCCTGACACAATTCATCGCAGTTTCCAATGCTAAGAATACGAAGACAGAAGGAGAAATCTCTCAGCTGCAGAATAACATGGGGGAAATGGGAAAACACATGAAGCAGATGGATACACAAATTTCCCAGATAGCTAATGCAGTTGGCAACCAGCACACTCCAGGACATTTTCCCAGCAACACTGTGGTGAATCCAAAGGACCACTGTAATGCCATTACCACCCGCAGTGGTAGAGGTTATGAGGGGCCATCTATGCCCACTGACACGCCTGTGCAACCTGAAGTTGTACAGCCTGATCCTGTTCTTCCTGAAGAAGAACATGCGAAGAAGGGTAAAGAAACCTGTCCTGAAGACAGATCAAAATCAGTTGGTCCTGTTGTTGTGCCTTTCCCACAGAGGTTTGCCAAGAAGCAAAAAGAGGAAAGGTATAAGCGCTTCCTGGAGCATATGAAGAAAATCCATATCAATCTCCCCTTCATTGAACTGGTACAGGAGATTCCTGGGTACATGAAATTTCTGAAGGATATGGTTACCCAGAAAAAGCCTTTTGGCGCATTCGAGACAGTGAACCTCTTTGAGGAATGCAGCGCCATCATTCAGAAAAAGATGCCGATCAAGAGATCAGATCCAGGATGCTTCTCGATCACCTGCGTGATTGGGGGGTAGAGTTTTGAGCAGGTCCTTTGTGACTCAGGGGCTAGCATCAATCTGATGCCCCTGTTAATTTTTAAGAAGCTCCGGATTGGCAATATCAAACCGACCACCATCAGACTCCAGATGGCGGATCACTCTGTGAACTACCCAAAAGGGGTAGTTGAGGATGAGCTGGTAAAGGTGGGGGAATTTATTTTCCCAGTTGACTTTGTGGTCTTAGACATGGAGGAAGACCGCAATATTCCTTTGATCCTTGGAAGACCTTTCCTCCACACTGCTGACGCCCTCATAGATGTGAAGAAAAGAGAGCTCACCTTGAGAGTGAATGACGAGAAGATCACCTTCTCCATTTAAAAAGCCATGGAGCGACATGACTCTGACGACTGCTTTGAGGAGTGCGACATGGTTCAGGTTTTGTATCCTTGTGATCCTTTATTTATTTCTGCTGATTCTTTAGATTATGGGGTACAAAATTCTGTTTATTCATGTGATGACCTGTATAATGCGTGTGATGAGTTGCTAGAGTCTGTTATAGCGTTGGATACTGCAGGTGAGAAAAACAAGATAGAGAGTGCTAATTTTCTGAAGCTGGGGAGCGAGGAGGAAGAAGAAGAAGAAGCGCAAAGAAAGGCGCTAAATCCAGTGGAGAAGTAAGAGCCACCAGTGCTAGAGCTCAAGCCCCTACCAGACCACTTGAGGTATGCGTACTTGGGCGAAAATGACACATATCCGGTAATCGTATCTGCTACTTTGTCTACTAGTCAGTTGGATAGATTATTGAGGGTATTGAGAGACCACCAATCTGCTATTGGGTGGTCATTGTCTGATATCAAGGGTATTAGCCCTTCTATCTGTATGCACAGGATCTTACTTGAAGATGAATACAAGCCTAAGGTGCAACCACAACGAAGGCTAAATCCAATCATGCAGGAAGTGGTGCGAAAGGAGGTAATGAAGCTTTTGGATGCTGGGATGATTTACGCCATCTCAGATAGCGAATGGGTAAGTCCTACCCAAGTGGTGGCCAAGAAAGGAGGGACAACTGTCATCAAGAACGAAAGTGGCCAGGAGATCGCTCACCGGCCTGTCACAAGCTGGAGGATGTGTATTGACTACAGAGCACTTAATAGTGCTACACGTAAGGATTTTTCCCCTGCCTTTCATTGACCAAATGTTGGATAGATTTGCTGGGTATGAATTTTACTGCTTTCTAGATGGTTATTCTGGATATAACCAAATAGTGATAGCTCCTGAGGACCAACACAAATCTGCATTTACTTGCCCGTATGGAATTTTTGCTTATAGGTGCATGTCTTTTGGATTATGTAATGCTCCTGCTACATTTCAGAGATACATGATGTCAATTTTTAGTGGGCTTGTAGAAAATATTATGGAGATTTTTATGGGTGATTTTTCAGTGTTTGGTCATTCATTTGATAATTGTTTTGAAAACCTGATTACTGTTCTGCAGCGTTGCCAAGTCACTAACCTTGTTTTAAATTGGGAGAAATGCCATTTTATGGTTAGAGAAGGCATAGTTCTTGGCCATAAGGTTTCTGCTGCAGGTCTAGAGGTGGATCGAGCAAAGATTGTGGCGATCTCAAAATTACCACCCCCCACCAATGAGAAGTCAGTAAGGAGTTTCTTGGGTCACGCAGGCTTCTACAGGAGGTTTATCAGGGAGTTTTCTAAAATTTCCAAACCCCTCAGTTCTCTACTTATGAAAGATGTCAAGTTTGTTTTTGATGAGCAATGTTTGCAGGCATTTGAGAAGCTGAAGCTGGCTCTTACTACCGCCCCGGTTCTTATTTCACCAGACTGGTCAGAACCTTTTGTACTGATGTGCGA